>LOND01001587.1:33276-53093 GCA_014220965.1 Paragonimus kellicotti | reverse complement strand
ATGAAAACCTTGACTGCTCCACTGAGTAAAGTGGGTAGGTATCGCCTGTCTGGATGGGATCCTTGGGATCATTCAAACCGCTGGCTAGAGACGCTATCCGAGACGGTGGCGTGTAGCAGTCAATGGCGTACCTTCATCTATACCATATCTAGTTCCTCCGCTTATACTTCTTTTATTTATCTTCAACCTTCTCAGTAGCGTCTTCTTCTAAGATATTCCACGTCACTGTTGAGGTGAGCGACAGCACGAGCCACAGTACCTTTTGGTCAGGCTCATGACTGCTATGATGGATGATGCGGCCGAATGGCGCATGGTGGACAGATCACCTGGCGTAGAAAAATGAAATCGTTCACGAAAGGGTTGGCCATTCTAGATCGAGTTCGTTTCCCCGGCTGGGGTCCTTGCGACTTCCAGAGTCGGCGGCTGGAGATTTATTAATTCGCATTCTAGGTCTAAGCAAGGGACGAGGGATGTCTGAGTCTTGGTGGTGAGATTTGGGACTCCTCGCCACAGCGGTACTATGATTGTTTATGTCTTCTGTGGGACCTGTGAAGTACCTACTGGAAATGAGGAGCCAGGAGGAGCCCGAGAACTATATTTAATAGGACAGTGGGAGAGGAGTAGTTAGTAACATGTTTTCGCTTATCCAACCGCAGATAGGGCGACTCACTCTACTATGAGACGGCCGATGCAGTATGGAATTATTGTTGTGATATTCATGGTTGTGTGTGGGCTGAGATACTGCCAGGACGCCCAGACCTAGACAGGAGAACGATTAGGGTTCTCAACCAAAGCCTTTGGCTCAAAAGCCTGTACCGCAAGGCAGCGGTTGGGTGGCAATGTACCAGAACTGGTACTTTTTCCGGAAAAAGATGCCAACCTTCTTCCAACCCCCAACCTGGAGGACCAGGAGACTGGTTTGTCAGACCTCTACCCATTGGCCTGCCTGGTATGAGTGACTATCGGTGTGGTGACCACACCGTCCAGTTTAGCCCAATAGGTCATCGAGATGCGCAAGCCGTCACACCACGTCATGACGCAATCGGTGACTCGTGCCTTCTATCGATGAACAATGATCAATGGAAAGGCACCATCTCATTGTGTGGTAGAGTAACATGGACATACGATCGCATCCACCTGCGATGGGTTGTGAGAAGAGTAACAATGACAATCACGGAAACAAGGGAAGTAGATGTTCGTAGTGGTAGGGAGGGGAAATTATCGTCCGCGAGTATGACTTCATCGAGCTGTTATTGCAAAGTAGCCGGACTTGATGGGACTGGGTTAGGTGAAAAGTGCACATGCAAGGACAGCCTGATCGGTGACGCACATATACATACGGGAAATGAACTACATATGCACGTCGATAGCTGCGTGTTCCAACACGAGTAAACTGTCCGTAATGGCCACTTGGTACGAGCCAGTTATCATGACGCTTTTTGAACGTCTCGAGAGTAGTAGCACTCACGACTTACGCTGGAAAGACATTCTAAGTCAAGCAACTTCGGATATCAAAACTGTGTTGCCCGCAAAGTTAGCGACTGCATGTTACGTTTAGCTTAAACTTGTTTCCTCTTACATTGGTGGTCTCCGCTTGTTTAAGGGGTTTCGATTGGGGCGATTCTTTGTGGTCATGATTTTAAAGGTGCGGATCATGTTTGTCGTCAGCTGTCTTTAGGCCAATGGGAAGAATTTCAAGAGCTCCAGTCGGTCTGTATAAAAGTATGAGTTGAAACCTATAACCCTGTTAGTTTCGCACTGTTACATATATTCAAAGATGATTTTTCTGGTATGGAGCGCAGGCCTCCAAAATAAGTCTTACAAGAGTACTAAACATGCGCACGACGTATTCTGCTGGAAATTTCTCTACTTGTAGATTGGATTCCTGTTGACGGTAGACTGTGTCGTCGTTTGGTGGGTTCAATCAGGATCAGCTCAAGACGCAAAATCTTCAGAAATCTTTTCATTGTGTCTGCTTATGCTCCAACCGACTGTAGTGACACCGGCGTCAAGGACGCCTTTTATTCGGATCTGGCCGCTCTCCTTCGGTCGACACATGGTTCTGATATAGTCGTTCTGGCCGGAGGTACGAACGTCATTAAAGTCTTTGACTCAGTTGTTTCAACTTGTGTGGACGACGGAGACCATCCCTCCGTGCTGGGGATCACTCGATAATAGTTCCCATATTCAAGAAAGGTATCAGGGACCTTGTCGAAAACCATTTAGAGAGAAATATACGATTCATGACACCCACGCTACCATTACTACGGTTCTGGCATCCATTATATTTCATTGACTCTGCAGTTTGAGAGACAAACAGTAGAGAAGAAAAGACACGGTTTCGCTCTGGGCGAGGGTGTAGAGATCACATTTTACTCTTCGTCAAAGTTCTGGAGCAGCGTCATGTGTACCGCCGGCCAACAATTGCCGTATTTCTCGACTATAAAGGTGCGTTCGATTCGGTGGATCGATCTACACTTTAGAGTCGCTTAAACGCAGGGGTGTACCGACCAAGTATGTGAACATACTGTCGGCGCTTTATTCCCATACTTCAGCTCAGGTTAGGGTTTACGGCGAACTATCTGACAGTTTCAGCACCAGGAGCGGCGTACGTCAAGGCTGTCCACTCAACATTTTTGTTTAGTTTTGTGATCGTCTTCTTCCGGAAGGCCACCCGAGGTAGTTGAAACGTAGAGTATACAACTTGCTCGTAACGTTGTGTTGTTCTCAATTCACTTATAAAAATACACAACTGTCTGCGGCACTCAAATGATGCCGGCGTGGACCTCCTACCTGGTGAAAGACTGACTGATCTTGATTATGCTGACGACAAGGTGTTGCTGTTTGACAACTTTCAAGCGGCACAAACAACGCTAAACGCTATTTCGCGTTCTGCTAAGTACTTCGGAATGCGCTTTGCAGCCTCAAAAAAGTGCTTCTGCAAGATTGTTGTGATTACGTAGATTTAATGTTAGATAATGAAGTCATGGAGATTGTTGACCGGTTTGTGTACCTGGGAAGCTGCATCAGCGGACGGCGGAGGTGTAGGGAATGAAATAGAAGCGCGTATCTCTAAGGCTAGGGCGGTGTTCACTAATTTGAGACACTTCTGGTGACAGAGAAGGTATCTCTCTGAGGCTTAAATATCGCGTATATAAGGCAGCAGTAAGGGCTGCATTACTTTACGGTAGCGGAACTTGGCCGACCGTGGTAGACGTGAACCGTCTTCAGGTATTTGACCATCGATGTCTGCGTTCGATCGCTCGTATCGGGTGGCACCAGCGAGTAAGCAACGAGGAGGTTAGGAAGCGGGTGTTTGGCACTGATTGTCAAACGAGTTCTTTTGTTCAGTCGCTACATTTGCACAGACTTAGATGGTTAGGTCATGTACTAAGGATGCCAGCTAGTCGTTTGCCACACCGAGCACTGTTTATCGACGCTGCGGCCGACTGGCGCAAGGTGCGAGGTGGACAGATGATGACCTGGCGTAGACAAATGAAATCGTTCACGAAGGGGTTGGATCACTGTAGATCGGGTTCGTCTCCCGGGCTGGGGCCCTCGCGACTCACAGAGTCGGTGGCTTGAGACGTTAGGTGAGATGGCGGCTAATCGAGCTCAGTGGCGTGAATGTTGTCGTTGTTTGGCCGAGTTGTCTGTGAAGTGAGTGCACTTAATGATGCGGGGCAGTGAAAGCCGTAAGGAAGCTGTCTTGCTGATGACGCCTTACTTTCACTACAGCTCGGTTGTTTGTTTGCAAGGTGTAGGCACCTTGATGTTGAATGTTTGAATATAGACGTAGCTATTTTTAGTAGTTAGGTCCCTCCCGTCCTTTCTTTTTTTATCTCCCTCTTCCCTATACAGGTTTGCTTTTCTTCTTCATGGTTGTGTAGCGGTTAAGCACCAGTGTGAACTATTGATGTATTGCTGTCCACGTTGATGATGAACCGGTTTTTCTCGTTTGGTCTCACTTACACCGCTCCGACGTCTTGTACAACCACGGGTCAGGGAAAGAAGCTCTCTGCTATTCCCAGATAAAAAGGCCCTTTCCATCTCTTTCGACTGTTCGACCAAGTAGTGCTCACGGTCTTTGCGCAAGCTTTTAGTCAGCTTGCGTTTAAGTTCTCGACGGTCGTCATCATATTCAGAACCAGGTGGGATCGAGCGACGCTTGTTCATGAGGTTTATCGACGTGGCAGAAATTCAGCCCTATCGTAATTGCATAGCTTCTTTGAACACACTTCTTTGCAACAAGTTTTCATAGTGTCTGCGACTTGTTTCCAGTGTTCGTTAGTTTCTTCCTCTGACTTGAGCTGGGCAGTTTGTTTATCGGCGTCTCTTGGTAAGCATTCTTTATACCTCCTCGCTCGAATGCCAGTTAAGTATCTTGCATTTACGAGTGTATGTCCTCTGGGAAAAACAACAAAACAAAACGGGCACGCACAACAGCGTGACCCGAGTGCTCCAAAAAGCACGACAGTCTTAACAGAGTGGCGCCACCTGTAACTGACTGCTATATGATCCAACTGTGTCCACGGCTGAGAAGCACACGGAGGTCTCCATGTAACACAGTGCTTCTTCCTGTGTTGAAATGCGGTGCTCGAAATATAGAGACCATGGGATGCGCACAGCTGCAGCAGTCTTTCGCCATTGTCAGTGCGTTGTGCCCGGACACCAAACACCTCCCAGCCGCTTCTCCTCTGGAGAAAGACGACCAAGCTGAGCATTAAAATCGCCCGCTAGTATGATGATGTCTGAGTGTTTAGTTTGCTTCAGAAGGTCAACGAGGGCGTCATAGAACGCATCCTTGGTAGCATCCGAACAGCTGTCCGTTGGAGCATACGCCGATATAATGAATATACAACGCTTTTCTGATTTGTGTTGACAGACCAACCGATGTACTGAGTATGTGCACTGCACACGTAACGTCATTGTGATCCAGCCGAACAAGCATTGCTCTGTACTAGAACTCAGTGAGATCCCCGCTCCAGCTTGACCACAAGATTCAATTTTGTCTTCATTGGGGATCGTGAAAAACAAGTGTCTGGGTCGATAGTTATCTGGAGATGAGCTCAAGTAAATAACAACGCTAGAATTGCAGACTCGCGTTTCTGACACATCTGAAGCTGCAGACTTAAGAAGAGTACTTGTAAGGACAGCTTGCCGACCAACGTGTCGGAGATTGCGAACATTAAAAGCGCCAAGTGATTACCAGTTGTCTTGGCTCTAGAAAACAGTTATCACCCGAAAGCACAGGGAGGACAGAAAAATTATGGGACAAAATAGAGGCATTTTTTAATAGATGTACACTTCCGTTGTTGGGAGAACTATAATTTCCGACGTTTACCCGGTCGTTTATGCCGCGGAAGGGGGTTGACTTGAGGAGACCCCACCCCGAGTCTCTGACTCAAAAGTCTGACCTGCGAGACAACAGGATACAAGATATCATTGAAAGGCCCAACCCGGAGCCAATGACTCAAAAGTCTGACTCACTTGGCAGTGAGGGGCTTGCCTAGCCCGAGGGCGCAGTGAATAAGACATTGATGTCTGATTCTGAGCACTGCTGCGCGCAGTGGATGTACTCGAAGCTACATCGGGCTTTTGGATGATATGGATGTTTTTCGACCGTATTGGATAATACGCCGGCGGTCACGGTCAACCGTTGGAGGATCGGAGTATTCTCCAATTGGGACTACCTTTTTAATCTCCTTCATTAATCGGAAGACATCTGTAGCCAAATACTAGGCTTATAAATCGATACGATAAGTGTTCTACCGGAATTTATGCACCCGAGGTCTATCAAAGTCGAAAGACTCTCTTGGTCAACTCGTGGTGATTCTATAATGAATAACGTCAAGAAAATGCAATAAAGAATGGGAGTAAACGTACAGTCAAGATAGTTAATCCAAGGAAACTGACACACGGACATGTAGCGTCGTAATAGAATACTGTAGTCAGCTTAGTGAGTCAAGTATGGTGCAATTGATAAGCAAACGTTGGTTAAATGGGGGAGAAGTCGAAATAAACAAATATGTCAACGAAAGTTAGAACAGCGTTGCTTCAAATATAAAGCTAGTTCTTCTGTATGTTTGTAAGATAATGCCACCATCTAAACACGCCATTGCGGTCGGTAGGGCGGAATACTACCTTATGGATGCATCTGTTTTTCGTTTGACTACTTCTCTTTGGCCTGTCTGACAAAGTCGTACCTTAAAGAACCGAAATCCTAGTCAGCATAACCCTCGGAATTGATGTAGCGCACAAACCTGACCACCACATCGAGTTAGCAGAATAGGCCGAGGATTTAACCTACCTACCTTGTAACCGTCCCACAGTAGCTGTTTCGTGATCCATTTGTTAGTCATCTTACGGAAGTTTCCCAGCCAACGAAATTGATTGAGCGTTAGCGTTAGTTCACTGCCCTCCGTATTTTCCCGGCTAGTTACCTCAATGTTCAAAGCTATGTCCGACCACCAGAGATCCAAGCCGCGTCTCTCGCGGCTGATGAAATTGGTTCGGACAGGCTCGCACATTCGGTTGTTGTGATGTTCAGGGTATACCACCTTGCAAGAACGTGGACAAAACCAGTACGCGGTAGACGCAGCTTTGTTTTTATCTTCAGATTAAACTTTTAGCTACTTCCTTCGGTACTTCCGAAAACAGTGCCACACGAGCTTGCGACAAGCAGTCTATGGGCAGATCTCTCAAATAGTTGCTGTCCAAGTAAGAAATGTCTGCAGAGCTATTCATAATGTCCTAATTGATACGGGTTCCAGGTATAGATACAGCTCGCCTTCTCGGAGAAGACAAAGAAAATATTTTGATATTCAAAGCAAACGTAACTAACGTGGCCATTCTTGGAAGTCCTCTGTGCGCGAAAAGCACATCGTGCCACACGAGATTCGAAGCACCAAAAGATCGAATATTCAGCTGGGAACCATCCATGTGGTGTTTTGTTCGTCCTATACTGCTACCTTGACGAGGTGGTCGGGCTTGTGTGCTGTTTTGATCCGGCGGGCTATGCTGACTAGGACTCCGGTCCTTCCAGGTTCAACCCTGTCAGACAGGCCAAAGGGGAGCAGCCAGACGAAAAGCAGTTACACTCATAGGATTGTATGTCGCACTACTGACCGCGTAGGAGTGCTTAGGTAGTGAGGCACGATCCTATGGGCATACAGCAGAACTATTTTTATAGTTGCGGCACTGCTGTCTTCCGTATCAGGAAGAAGGGGTTAGAAAAGGTACCCTCAAACAAAGAGCACTCCGATCGCCCAACGGTTGACCGTGACCGCCGCCGGCGTATTATCCAATACGGTCGAAAAACATCTATCACCCAAAAGCCCGATGTAGCTTCGAGTACATCCACTGCGCGCAGCAGTGCTCAGAATCAGACATCAATGTCTTATTCACTGCGCCCTCGGGCTAGGCAAGCCCCTCACTGCCAAGTGAGTCAGACTTTTGAGTCATTGGCTCCTGGTCGGGTCCCTCAAGAAGACCCTATATTCTGTTGTCTCACAGGTCAGACTTTTCGAGTCAGAGACTCGGGGCGAAGTCCATCAAGTCAACCTTTTTCCGCGACGTAAGTGACTGGGAAGTATCAGAAATTATCGTCCTCCCGACAGTGACATTACTAACCCAACACGACCTTCTGTTGTTTTACTCCCCATTTCTTCTGCCTTCCATGTGCTTTCGGGTGATAATTGTTTTCTGAGGTCAAAACAACCGGTAAACATTCGCGCCTTCAATGTCCGCACTCTCCGACGAAATTTCGGTTAGTAGGCTGACTCTGGAAAGTACTCCTCAATGTCTGTGAGGGAGACTGGATGTGTGTGCTGCGTGTCGGAGACGCGAGTCTACGATTCTAGCACCGTTATCCATTTGAGCTCACCTCTAGATAACTGTCGATTCAAGCGCTTCTCTCTCAGGGTTTCTGGTGACGCCGAAGCTGAATCTCGCGGTCAAGCTGGAGTGGGAATCGCACTGAGTTCCAGAGCAGAGCAATGTTTGCTCGATTGGATCCCAGTGAACAGTCGCTTGTGCGCTGTCAGACTCAATACATCGGTAAAAGTCTGTCGACGCAAATCAGAAAGACGTTGTGTATTCATTATATCGGCGTACGCTCCAACAGACAGCTGTTCGGATGATACCAAGGATGCGTTCTATGACGCCCTCGTTGACCTTCTGAAGCAAACTAAACACTCAGACATCATCATACTAGCGGGCGATTTGAATGCCCAGCTTGGTCGGCTTTCCCCGGACGAGAAGCGGCTGGGAGGTATGTTTGGTGTCCGGGCACAACGCACTGACAATGGCGACAGACTGCTGCAGCTGTGTGCATCCCATGGTCTCTATATTTCGAGCACCGCATTTCAACACAGGAAGAAGCACTGTGTTACATGGAGACCGTGTGCTTCTCAGCCGTGGACACAGTTGGATCATATAGCAGTCAGTTACAGGTGGCGCCACTCTGTTAAGGACTGTCGTGCCTTTTGGAGCAACCACCTGGACTCGGACCATGCTGTTGTGCGTGCCCGTTTTGTTTTGTCATTTGCCCAGAGGACATGCAAAGTAATTAACTGGCATTCGAGCGATGAGGGTGTAAAGAACGCTTACCAGAAGGCGTTGGTGAACAAGTTGCCCAGTTCGAGTCAGGTGAAAGATCCTAACGAACACTGGGAACAAATCGCCGCAGCTATGAAAACATGCTCCGAAGGAGCTGTTCGGTTGCGACAGAACTGGATTTCCATCACGTCGATAAACCTCATGAACAAGCGTCGCTCGATCCACTTGGTTTTGAATATGACGACGACCGTCGAACTTAAACGCAAGCTGACTAAAAGCTTGCGCAAAGACCGTGAGCACTACTTGGTCGAACAGTCGAAAGAGATGGAAAGAGCCTTTTTATCTGGGAATTGCAGAAGGCTTTTTTCCCTGATCCGTGGTTGTACTGGTCGTCGAGTCGGTGTAAGTGAGACCATATGTGAAAAAGATGGTTCACTTATCACCAATCAATCGCGTCGACTTGACAGGTGGCTGACAGTTCAGCTGGCCTCAACCAGATTATGTGGACGAACGGGACTCGAATGCGTCAGTTCATTCATCCAAACGGCCCTCCGTCGGAAGCAGGAGTGGTCCTGGAGCTCAAATTATTGAAGCGTAACAAGGCTCCTGGATCAGACCTCCTCTCCCCTTCTCTTTTGAAGGATGGCGGAGAGAGTTGATATCAGAACTGACAAAACTCCTCCAGACGATTTGGGAGACTGAAGAGGTACCTCGCGATTGGTGGCTTATCAACAGTGATCCCCGTTTTCAAAAAGGGAGCCCGAAGTCTATGTGACAACCACAGAGGCATCAGTTTTTGGTGTCTGTTGCGTCCAAGTTACTCACTGGCCTCATTTTACGTCGGCTCACTAAACCCAGAGAAAGTCAGATACGTGAAGAACAGGCAGGATTCCGATCCGGTCGAGGGTGCGTTGACCACATTTTTACCTTGCGACGGATCTTGGAACATCGGCACTCTTATAGGCAGCCGACGGTCTTGGTCTTTTTGGACCTGAAGAGCTGCTTTCGATTCAGTTGCTCGTAACGTTCTCTGGAACTGTCTTCTTCGCAAGGGAGTACCAGGGAAATACGTGAATCTGTTGAGATCACTGTATGCTCACTCTGCAAGCAGGGTGAGAGTTTATGGACAGCTGTCTCGGGCATTCATCACTTCTAGTGGTGTTCGTCAAGGGTGTCCGATTTCCCCTTTCCTTGTTCAATTTTGTCATGGACGACATTCTGGAGGGTGCGCTTGAGGAGTCCAGTGAACTTGGTGTTGAGCTTCTTCCTGGCGCTCGGTTGACCGATCTGGAGTATGCGGACGACATTGTCTTACTTAGCCCCTCTGCCGAAGACATGCAGACCATGCTGAACAAGGTGAGTGACCGGGCTGGTTTGTATGGAATGCGCTTCGCACCTTCAAAGTGCAAAGTGTTACTTCAAGACTGGGGCATTTCCACTCCTACTTTTTTATTGCAGGTAATCCGCTTCGAGACTGTGGACAGTTTCACATACTTGGGTAGCACTATCTCGTCAGCTTGTAATATTGCTGATGAGATATCAACGAGGATAGCAAAGGCACGAGTTGCCTTTGCCAACCTGCGTCATCTGTGGCGTCGAAAAGACGTTCGATTGTCGCTGAAAGGAAGAGTATATAATGCTTGTGTACGTTCTGTTTTGCTCTATGGTTCGGAAACGTGGCCTGTTCGCAAGGAAGATCAACAGGCTTGCTGTATTTGACCATCGTTGTCTCCGCTCGGTTGTTTGTTGTGCTAGGTGTAGGCGCCTTGATGTTGTATGTTGGAATATAGACGTAGCTATTTTTAGTAGTTAGGTCCACTTCCTCTCCCTCTCTTTCTTCCTGAGTTTTTTCTCCTTCGCGGATTGTATGGCAGTTGAGCATCAGTGTGAACCACTGATGTATTTCTGTCTATGATGAGATAAGCCCACATTAAGTGGACTGATCGCGTGAGCAATGCGGCAGTTCGCCGGCGCGTATTCCGGAACGCTCGGGATGCGCGATCAATTGGTCAACTACTCACGTTGCACAGCCTGCGATGGTTAGGTCACGTACTCCGTATGCCAGCTGAGCGTTTACCGTACCGGGCATTATATACTGAGACCACCAACAGTTGGGTGAAACCACATGGTGGTCAAGCGACAACGTGGTCACGAAATATGAAGACCCTGACTGCTCCACTGAGTAAAGTGGGTAGGTGTCGCCTGCCTGGATGGGGTCCTCGTGATCACTCAAACCGCTGGTTAGAGACGCTATCCGAGATGGCGGCGTGTCGCAGTCAATGGCGTACCTGCATCCATACCATTTCTAGTTCTTCAGATTAGACTTCTTTTATTAATTTTCAACCTTAGTAACGTTCTTCTAGGATATTCCACGTCACTGTTGAGGTGAGCGGCAGCCCGAGCCACAGTACCTTTTGGTCAGGCTCATGGCTGATATGATGATGATGATGATAATGATAATAATAATAATAATAATAATAACAGTGTAAACGAATACAAGACGTTATTAATTTAAGCAAAAGTGAATATCGTTTGAAGCAAATTACAACCCACTTCACGCGAGTGGAAACTTCACATTCATCAGAGATCGATCCCCACTACTGTCCCCTTATCTTTTCAATCCCGTTTAATATTTCAGTTTAGCTAGACATCGAAACCCACTAGGCGCCGCCCACACTTTCACAACTCACGGGCTCCAACGCCTTGGCGCACTCTGTAAGGAGAGCCGACAACGGCTGGCCGCATTCACGGCTCTTTCCTTAGAGCCGGCGAGCAGTGAACACTGTCAGTCAGACTACGACTCACCCGGAATCCACACTGCTGTTCAAGAACTTTCGTATCCACGTTTTTTGCCTTAGGCCAAGTGAGAAGGATTCTTGCTGGAACCTTTCCAGCACAACTCAACTGACTAGTTCTCCGATATTTCTCCCTGTTTGGCTCACCTCTCTTATCTTTAAATTAAGGTGCAACGAGAGCCTCTTTTGGCCCTTGCTGGACCGTTTCTTGTTCTCAGTCAGAGTAACCCAGCTGAAGCAGGGTACGATTCAGAATTGGAACGTCATTTCTAGCTCTTCCGTTTCTTAGTTGTGCGGCGGCTCCCTGAACGGGTGCTTGGGTTCACAATGGAAGCACTAAACGCTGTGTTCTTCCTTCCTGTTATGCACGACTTAATTCAAGCGTTGTTGTCGAGCCAGTCTGCATACCAATAGTTTCGGAGGCTGCTGCCGCGATCTGCTTGCTCCCTGAGAGATTTCCACATGTTATCGAGAGTAGTCGATGTGGGGGCGCCATGGAGGCGATTGGATTGCAAACATGACCGAAATCTTGATCCTGAATCGCCTACACTTACCCTCGTGCATCACTCACTTGAAGCATACCTCGCGAATGTTATGCTGTCGTACGATGGCGTAGTCAGGCGAATGATAGTGATCACTTCGGTGGTTATACCGCGTCTTGCTATTGCTCGCATCCAGCTGGAATCGATTGGTTGTAAAAGCCAGCTCGTGAGTAACACATGGGTAGGCAGATGGAGATCGTTTTCATCGGTTGCATCGATGCTACAAGAACCCAAGGACACTCGGTCTGCCCGTGGGGTTTCCTTCTAACCCGCATGTTGAATTGGCCTAGAATGGTTGGTTGCATCTCTTTTCGGATTAGCCTGTCACAGTGACCGAAAGCAAAGGCCGTCAGCGCATAACCGGTGATTCAGGTGACTTACATTTCACTACTCGCGACTCCACTTACACACACTGCATCCAGTATAAGCCCGAAGAGTAAGACCGAGATGTGTGTGACTAGATGCTTTTACGGCCCAGCGAGCCAACGCTGAGTAACTAGGTGGGAGGCTAGTGTGAATGTAAAACCCTCGCCTCTCTTGACCAGAATTAATAAACTTCAATAGTAGACTTCATGCCAGCAAGAAGGATATTAAACATGTGAGACATGATGGCCTGGCGTAGAAAAATGGGGTCGTTCTTCAGGAGTTTGGCCGCTGTAGGTCGGGTTCGTCTCCAGTTCTGGAGCCCTCGCGATTCAGATGGTCGGTAGCTGGAAATTATGTGAGGTGACAGTTAATCGAGCTCAGTGACGTGAATATTGTCGTTGACTGACTGACTTGTCTGTGAAGTGAGTGTGTTTAGTGACACGGGGCAGTAAAAGTCGTAAGGAAGCTGTTTTGTTCCTCTCCTTTTTCTCTTGTTGTTAGCCAGGGTTTGCCCTTTCCTTAATGTTTTTTTGTCGTTTACGGATCAACGCGCACCGTTGATGTATTTGATGGTGTTGATATTAGATTAAGAATAAAAAAAGGATTTAACTTTACACCGAGACCCAACCGAAAACAGTTGACAAAGCTGGAGAAAAGTAAAGGTGGCAGACCAGCACGACACGCTTCTGCTTGTTGCACTCATGCATGCGCGTTATCGCAAACGGGGCAGTACTGGGTTCCGTCCACGTCGGCACATCATCCTAACTAGGGCATGCGATAGGTGAGCGTAATGTTGGCTTCTACCCGAACATCGCTCGCGTGACTATAGTTCCAAGGTCCACCTGTTTGTGTATATCTACATGATTTGTGAATACGTGCCTATCTCAGTTCAGATGGTCTAATAAACCACATCTGTTCATCAAGAAAATCATGCGTCATTATGTAGGGTGGTAATGATACCGTGATGAGGAGCCTGCTGCTGAGAGCTAATATTGGGATGTATATGCATTCGTGAACAGATATGTACGTTTACTCTGAAATGTCAAGTGTAACGAAATTCCGGTAGTAACCAGTATAAATCGAAGCAATTTGTAAAGAGTGGTTAGTAATCAATAACTTTCCCCAGGCAATGCTTCATTTTATTTATTTAGTCTTCATTTTATTTATAGATGTATGTATCGGGCAATGGCTCTGCTGTTCCGACAAACCTCTGATTAGAGCAGTTCGTGTTCTGTTTCTTAACCAGTGTCTTGCAGTCTGCACGTCAGTACTTCAGTAAGCCAATTTGGCGTCGTTACTACTATGTCATCCTCAGCTCATGTGCTCCCATTTTCTTCAGTTTTTATTGTCAACCTCCCACTACCGCTTACGTTTGTCGTCATGTTCTAAGAGCTTTTAAACCATACTTTTTCTGTCTGTTCTTACCCCAGTCATGGTCCAAAACACAGCATTTGCTCCGTGGAATCATCTTTCTAATGCGTCAACGGTGGACACTACTCCCGCTACTACTACCGCCTCCACTCACCCAACTAGTCCGATGTTCCAGTTCCCTCAGCAACAGCAGCTTCATCAACAGCAAGCCCAACAGCCGCAACGAGGTGCCTTGCTTGGACACTCTGTCAACTCCGTCAGCATGCCCTCTCCGGCCATTTCCGTCGGACCCCAATCCTCTGTACCGTTAACGGTTAATCAGTCCACGTCCCAACAGTTACAGCAGCAACACTTACACCAGTTACAGCTTCAACAACAACAACAGCATCAACAACAGTTACAGCTACAGCAACACCATCAGCTGCAATTACAACAACAGCAACAACAATTGTTTCGTCAACAACAGCAGTCTGCTCAGCTTGCCATTTCTTCGGGCTTACAACAAAATCCACAAAACTCCGCTATCGGATTTGCTATACCGACGACTCTACCCTCACGACTAACTGATCTTCCTTTAGCTCAGCAACAAACCACTCAATCTCAGATTCATGAGGTTAATGCCAAAGCCGTCTTTAGTCCAAAGCAACAGCAACCCGGTGTTGTCAAAACGGAGAAAAACAAACGTAAAAGTAAACCTAAAGCGACCATCTGTACTACCCCAAGTACTACCGCTGTCACAACATCTAGTGTGGCCTCTACACTACTCTCCGTCCCTTGTTCTCAGCCCATGCCTTTGACAACCGCTGGTAACTGCCGTTCATCTTCAGCAACCATAGGTGAACTTTCCTTCAATGGTGGTTTGTCGTCCGCAGTGTCCATTCTAAACTCAATCAATTGTAATTCGGCGAGTGAACGTTCCACGACTCCGCTACCCACTGTGCTTTCACCTTTACCTACCCTCCCAGAAGAGATACTTCTGAAAATCGATCCATCCTTAGGAGATCCGCCACCTCCTCCACATGCAGACATTTCCGTTGTCAAACCATACCAGTGTGACCAGTGCTTCAAGCGGTATTCCGGGATGAAGTCGCTAAAAAATCACAAACTTACCCATTCAGACATCAAACCACACAAATGTTCCGTTTGTGGTAAGGCTTTCCTGCGGGCAGACAAAATGCGTATGCATGAGATTTCGCATCTGAACGTGAAGCCGTTTGAGTGTGCCACGTGCAAGCAACGGTTTACTCGGTCCGATAAGTTGAAAATACACCATCGCACACATACTGGAGTGCGACCGTACGCGTGCACTTTTTGTCCAAAGCGGTTCACTCGGTCAGACAAATTGAAGATCCACGAGCGCATTCACACCAAAATAAAACCTTATGAATGTGCACATTGTGGCAAATGTTTTGCCCGTTCGGACAAGCGTAGATTGCACGAACGAACTCATTTGTATGGACCAAGACCTCGTACTGGAGGCGGAAGCCGGAAAGGCAAGTCTGCTGCTGCTGCCACCACTGTTTCTAACGCTTCTTCGGCGGCGCTTCTCGGCGCGGTGAATTCTATGGATACAGCTTTCGGTCTCAGTAACTCCGCTTTGAGTATGCCCACTGCCCCAAATACTTCCACTTTAACCCCTACTTCTACCATCCTATCGTCAGCAACCGCGTTCGGTCTTGCATCTATCGCTGGTAGTGCGGCTGCTGCAGCTGCTGCGGCTGCAGCCACCTTCGTCAGCCCTTTGGGCTTCCCGGCTCACCAGATGATCAATGCTTCCGCGTTGGACGGATCAAAAAGAATCGCAGAACAAGTCAACGGCACCCCAACCACGACCACTTCATTGGCACCCTCGTTTCCATTTTCCATTCCGTCTAGTCAACAACTCCAGTTTCCCTCCCAACATCATTCCACACTTGCCTCCCTGGCCGGCATTGCTCAGTACCATCCTGCCTTGTTTGCCGCACAACAGCCACGTCAACTCACTCCGCCTTCTACCCTAACGATGCCGGTACCCCTGTATCAACAACCGACACTCAATCAAAGTGCTTATCAGTCGGCCTCGATGATGCCGTTTTTTGTGGGGACCACCAATGCAAATGGGACGACGCTGACACCGTTTATTGGTAATACAGCGATGTCCACTGTGAATCAGCTCCAATGTCCCGTTTCGTCTGCAGCTGTTTACGAGGCTACGCCTGCTTGTGCGAGCCAGTCTTACTCTTCCGCCACGTCTCCCTCACCCAGTCGACCTAATGTTGCCATGAACAATGTCGGAGCAGGTTCTGGTACTGGCAATATAGCCGCGGTTATGGCTGCAGCTGCTCTTGGACGTCAGTTTCATCAAACTCAGCAGCAGCAGCAGCAACAACAACAACAACAACAGCGGTCCTATCAGATGGCATGCCACACCAGTCTAACTTCCCAGGTTCCTGTTGCATCTGCATTTGTACAGTCACGCCCACAACAGCAGCAAACTCAACAGGCATTTGCACAACATCAGTCCATCAAATCGGAGTTGCAACAGCAACCAATCAAACAGGAACAACAACTAGCATCTGTCAGACCCGGTTTTCAGTTCTATCAGACGCAACAACCACAACAGCAACAGGCACAACTAGCCCATACCACTACACATCATCAAATGCTTCAGCATCAACAGCAAGTGATGCAGTTGCACCATCAACTGCAACAGCAACAACTTCAACAGCAGCAACAGCTGATGCAACATCACACGGCCATGCTTCAGCATCATCATCAAAGTCTGATCACCCCAGCTCATTCTGCTGCTGCTGCTGCCATTAGTCTGTTCCATCGGCCGCAGCTCAGTTTATACCGGGGGTTGTACCGTCACAATACGCGCACCATTCGGTCGCGGCGCAACCGCAGCAACAACAGTACATGCAAGTTCAACAACAGCAACAACAACACCAGCAGCAACAGTATTTAGCGGCCGCTGCGGCCCTCAGCCTCCAGTCAGCAGGCACAGAAGTCCAGCTGCAACATTCTGCTAATAATTCATCCAGTTCAGTCGTTTTGCCTCCCAAAGTCGGCTGAGGTTCCACCTCGTCTCATTTCTTTCTCAGTGTCACATACACTTAGTTGTACGGCAAGTTCTACCTCATTAGATTCAAGTCATCAACTATTTATATGGATATAAAGGTGTATACATCTGTAGTGCATCCTACTCAGATTGCCCCGAAACTTGCCATTGAAATCAGATTCAGTCGCCCTGTACATAAGCACACATGTATGTATACTTAAGGTCCGTTCTCATTGGATGCAGCTATGTCGCATCCTGTTACGACCCGGTTACGTGTCACTCTCGACTGGATTATCGCATTTCTCTGATCTAGCTGAACATCTCCTACTACTTATTTTTATTGCAACTGGTTTTTGTTTTTTGTTTTTCCCACACTCCACTTCTATTCTTTCGAATCCCACATCATCATGACCGTAGTTTTTTGCGTACATGTACTGTTTTCTCTCTCATCTGTCCCCTTATCCTCATCTCTGTGCACTTATGATCTAGATTTGTTCTCGCATTTATGAAACAGCTGTTTGAACTCCAAATCAGTCGATTTTCTAGTCAGCCCAATCGACCGATCACCTCCTCTCCTTGATTGGTCCGTACATTCTGCGGTCCGTCGTCCTTGTTCGCCCTTTTGGCGTCTTACATGTATTTAATATTGATTTTATCCTTTCCACGTGACTTGCGACAGAGTTATCGTCCTCAGATCCTCAATGTGTGGCACGCGCATTGTGCAGTCTCTCACCTACCTCGGATCTGGCATACCAGTTTGTGCACTTCTTACGAACTATACTCTCCCTCTTCATCCATCTTCGCCGTCGCCAATGCGACTCATCTTACCGAGGTGCACACAATCACGCATACTTGACACTTCAGCCGGTGTATTTTTCTCCGTTTCACTTTTGCACATCTCACCCATTAGGCTTTTCCGGCGACATCTGGGAGTTCGAATGTACTCACCACTTAACTCGTCTTCAGTGCACTCTCAATTGAAAGACGCGCCGCTCTATTCTCGATTTGATCTGCTTCACCGATTTCCGTTGTTTTTTCCCGGTTTTTTCATCTCATTTTGTACAGCAACCAGTGGGCACGTATCCGCTGCAGCACTGCATTTTTGTCCCTTGTAAATTACTTTTGTTTTTTCTATCTTCCGCTTGATATGGAATATTTATGCCAGAAATGTGAGAATGTTCATGTCTTATACCATTCCGTTTGAGTTTTTCTTGGGACATTTGTTTCGAATCGTCTACCTGGTTTGTTCGGTGCCGCTTAGTTCATTGTGGACATTCTGTTACCAACCGATACTCATTGCAGTCAGCATCGACTACGAATCCAACACGGTTTGAGCGACGTAGTGCCACTATCAGTCGACACGCATCATCTGTCAACCGTCATTTGTTAAGTTATTTGCGTAATACAGGCATCTTATAGGAATCAAAGAACATCGCTTCTCAAACGGGAAGGCTTTACAACAATTCGAAGATTGGAGAAACTAAGCGAACAAGAAGTAAATGCCAAGTTGTTAATACCCAGCACCGCACTACCCCTTGTAGATTGATGTATCCTTTGTACATAAGCTTGAAGACTCGCACGCTGTTTATGGTAAAAGTGTGTAAACTCGCAGGTGCTATTAACCAACCAGGTCATTGTTCAGTGCAACTGGTCGAACGGGTACAGATGTCCTTTAGACCGAATCCGTTTTCCAAAAATTATATCATATCAATTGAAACTTAAGCTTTTAAGCCATCAGGTGTTTGCTATTACTTGCGTGTGAGCTGGATGGCATCGTTAGATTGTGATTACTTAAACGGTTAGAGTATCCGAGACATAGGGGATCGGACGCACAACTGTGTGTTCAATAGCCTTAACACTTAATTATGTCCCGAAGCCATGTTAAATCAATCGTCGATGTCGTATGCGAGTACCAGAGCTTCGGTGCGGCTCAGAGGGGAAATCATCTGTTGAAAGAGAAAACATCAATATTCAAAGAAACTTGACTGGGGTGTCAAAGCCATAATTTAGAAATGGCAAACGATCCATAGAGCACTTTTTATTCAACCTTGCTGAGTGGTTTCCCACCGTACGTTGCAAGGGGCATAACTACAGCTTCTATGGTTATCATAGATGTGGGTAATGTTTTCTCGTGCCAATAGTGTGTGCTACATCACCACTTGCTCAGTGAGGTTATCTAAGTTGGTTTTTAACTCAGATCGCACACTTTTGTACAAACAAGATCATACTATACCAGCATCAAGAATGCAGCTTATAACTTCCTTTTACTGAGACAGGGGTGAGGCGGCGGAAGTCGAGGCGCAAAGCAAAGCAGCTGGATCCTAATAGCCCGTTTGCCTATAGTCATGTCCTGAGAATCTTGTCAAGCAAATGCCTCGTGACACTTAAAACAGCAGACGTAAGACTCATTGGTCACTTGCTTAATGGCGGCTTGTGGCTACCACCCCTCCCCCTCTTTGGACAGACGAGTGCCATTTTTTAAACCGTTGGAATCAGACTTCGTCGCTAACACAATCTGAAAATGTAAGGTGATGGAGCTCCACGTTCATCTCTGTAAGTTCCTTCAGTACCAATGGAAGTAGACTATCCAGGTTGGACGACTTATGATGGTTGAAAGCTCATCAGACACATCCTGGCAGATCTCTTCGTCGATATCCTCTGCAGTGAACATCAAGGCCACGGGAGGCCTGTGAAGGAACTGGGTGCCCCGACGCGGTACATTGTGGCCGAATACACCTCACGGGTGGACACTTTTGCTTCTGTAATTTATGCTTTCCGAACCTCTCTAGTGCATTCAGGTATGCTTGTTCTTGTCTTCGTCCTTCTCTCCAAATTTGCACTTAGCTCTTCCTACACGCTGCATTTTGTAGTCCTCAATCTGCCAGTGTTTGTGAGTACCTCTTTATCGTTCTTGATCATGAACCATCCGGTAACAGCTTGTTGGCCTCAGAGGAATACGATTAGCCTCGATGGCGCCATAATTATCAAGACCGGTGGCAATTTATACTCCGTTATCCGCAAAGAATGCGGGAATTTTATGACAGGAGAGCGTTGTTACTCATCTTCGCTGTACAGCAAGGCAATCGGGCCAAATATTGAGATACTTGAGTATTAGCAAATCGTTCGCTAACGATTGAGTTTCAC
>LOND01001586.1:48778-63513 GCA_014220965.1 Paragonimus kellicotti | reverse complement strand
TTCTTAACTCTATTAATCCGAACTTATACTTGTCTCACGAAGGGGAATCAAACGGCACTTTGGCTTTCTTACATGTGCTCATCATTAGGTTGTGAGGATGGGACATTACAGCGATCGGTCCATCGCAAAGCAACATGGGGCGGACAATATCTTCAGTTCTCCAGCTTTGCCCCGATAGCATACAAGAGGGGTTTGGTGAAAACCCTATTTCATAGGGCTAGACGTATTTGCACTCTTGACAAGCTGCAGGTGAAAAACTGCAGGTAAAAAACGTTACTGGCAAACGGATATCCTGAAAAGTTCATAGACGTTCACACCATGATAAAAAATGCAATGAGCCAGTGCAAACAGCTCAAAAGAAAGATATATTTCTATTTTTGCAATTCAAAGGCGATCATCTGGCAAACGACATCAAGCGTTAATTGCAATGTGCCCTATCCCGTACGCTTGGTTCAAACCACCAAAGGACCCGTTCTACACAATCGCGAACGCAGTTTGTCTGACCATTCTGTCTCTCACGTTGTTTACCAGTTCACTTGCAGTTGCGGTGACGTTTACATAGGCAGAACAGACCGACAGCTATCTCAGCGAGTGGCAGAACACGTCCCGAACTGGTTAAAACAACTCATGACACAACAATCTGAAACTAGTGAATCCGTTACTCGAGAGCCCTCGCATCATCGATTGCCAGACACCTCGTGATAGCAGGTTGACCCAGTTAGATCATTCAAAATATTGTTACGTCAACAGAACCCGAAGCTACTGGCCTTTAGCGAAGCCATGTTGATCAGAACTCACCAGCCGGCGCTATGTGCACAAAAGTGGTTGAAGCAACCCATAGGGTTGCCGTGGTGGTGATGACATAATACGTGGTGTGACTGTATGCGTGTCCATACCCTGTCTATCTCTATTTGTCTGTCATATATAACTCGCATGTTTTACGTTTGCGACTGATGAGAGTAAACGAAATGTTAACATATCGCAACATATGTCTTCTTTCTGCATTGATGAAGTTATTAAAGGGAACCCAATGTTTCAAGTTTCTTAACGAGTTTGTCATGCTGGAACCAAATCGCGCTTCTGGAGAGCATTAATGTACGCCTATCGATGGCATTTTCATCCTTTTAAAGGCAGGCCATTTCTACGTTCCGTGCAATAAATATTCGGTCATCATGCTAGATATCGCCTCTGGTTAATGCGTGTCTGTGAATAATGACTAAATGCGTCGTGCACCAAACATCTACCGTATGTTCCACTAAACACGAACCAAAACGTTGTCTTAGTGAGACAGCAGTCCAGAGTCCACAGGTTCATAAGTTGTTAAAAGAGTGGGAAAGATCTTTGCCTATGCATTCCTGTCTCTGAGTTTGTCGTGAAAAATCGTGTTGGACGGTTTACTGGAACAGCGAATACTGAAACACGCTGAAACAACATTCAGTCAGAGATGCGCAATTGATGATCTGTGAGAATGAGTTAGTATAAAGCGGTTAGGGAGATTGTAGTGCCGGTTGTCTCTCACTTTTATGCTGATCGAGTAATATTTTAGAACTCTCAGCTGATTCAGGCGTGACCCTAAGACTGATAGTAATCGTTTAGTATAGGAATCTGTCGATTACCGCTTGAGATGTGCTATTCTACTGACATGCCAACATTACCGCCACGCTTAGATATAAACAAAAGATGGTATTTGCATGTAAACAATAAATTCATGATGGATGCTCAAGATGTTATCCGCGGTTTTGCTTCCACAAAACCATCCCCTACGTACATTATGACAGCACATGTTGCAAAATTGTCTCACAAATTGTATAACATTTCTACACTATGGCCACTTTGCGTTCATCCAATGTTTGTGGAAGTTCCTGACTAAGGTAACCGAACGTTGCGAAACATAACTAGCAGAACATTCATCTGTTAATATACGCGATCAGCCATTTTTTTTGCAGATCCTAAACAGTGCCCATTGTAACAAGCTTTCTAGTAGCCGTTCGACTGATTTACAGATAACCTATCGCTCATCGGGAAAATTGTAAAAGGTGGTTAGTTTGGATCTGCATGGTTCCGCTAAAGTCCAGGAACTTTCGGGTTCTGGTTGGGTAGCAATAATTTGAATGAACTAAGTGAGTCAACTTTGTGGTCTGTTGTCACGGGATGTCTAGCTACCGTTGATGCAGCATTTCGATCAACGTGTTTACCGGTTTTCGGTTGTTGTATCAACAGCTGTTTTAACTATTTCGGAATAATCGCCGGTTTTTTCTGCCCACATACATATCACTGCAGCTGCAAGTGAACTGATACACAATGCAGGATTTACGAGCAACTGTACAGCCGCATACTTTCGAGCTGGAACAGTGTTTAATTTGTGCATGGGCTCGCTAGCCTTTAAACAGAAATATATCCATCTTTTGAGCTGTCTTTATTGGCTCGTTTTATTATGAGCTTCAATGAATTTCTCCATAAAAAGATTTTTTCTTATTACCTCTTGTTCTTCTCATAGTTTATTAGAGGTACAAACAAGTCTGGCTTTGTGAAACACGGTTTCGACCAAATTACGTTTGTTTGCAATCGGAGCAAAATCGGTAAGCTGAAAATACTGACTACCTCATGTTACTTCGTGATGGACTGAACATTGTAGTGTGCCATCCGAACGTCTAGCACTTTCGTCAAATAAAGCTGTGATTTATTTGTGTTTAAGTTGATCAGCCTATGTTCTATTACACGTTTATTTGACGAAAAATGTGTGCCTTGTTATGTAAATCCCGTCTGATCTAATTGTTGATCATTTGTATTTTTCCGTTACTTCCCCCTGTAGCTTCCATCCCCCGGTGGGACCAAATTCTTGAATACCATATCTCGCTCGAGTACAGCACCGACAGATCTTAAAGTGGCAAGCTTAAACCGTGATAGCTTATCTCCAGCTGAGACAGGCAAAACACCTATAGAATCTGTGGCCTGCGAGTTCTTCGAACAAAATCGACAACAAGGAGACTGTAAAGTTAGTGTTCAAACAGAAAACCAATGTGTGGCAACCGATCAGGTTGCCACAACCGCGCTCAATTTGAGCTGCACTCCATTGAATCCATACCAATCCGGATTTTCCGGGATTAAACCTATCAATCCGGCAGTCTATCGTCGATTCATGGAGCAACGTATGGCTGATGTAGATCGTATACATAGAGAACGTCTCGAACGCCGGCAGCGTTTGGAAGCCGAGATGGCAAAAGTTGGCTTGGAAGAGACAGCACGTGTCCAAATGCGTTGCCTTTTACGTAAAAAGGAATCTAACTATATGAGAATGCAACGTGCCAAAATGGACCAGTCTATGTTTCATCGCATAAAGCATTTAGGTAAGGCAATAGTCATTTTATCTACTTTTCCATGTATATGTTTGCATTGTTGGGAAGTTTCGAAACAGTTCACGTTTTTCTATCTCTCTACATTGCATTCCTATGTGTTTGTGTGTATGCGTTTCATATTGTTTTCGACATCCGTACCGTATGCCCTGATTGTCCCTGACTGCAATCCGCGGTAGCCGTACGTCTGGCTACAACACCGAAACTATTCCAATCAATCAATATTCTGTTGTGTGCGTTTACGGCCGTCAGCGCTGAGACACAACAAACGCCGCGCATTCCATCATTTGGCCTATAGGCTTACAGGAAGATGCACACGTTTTCCACAACCAATCCGAGCCGGTTTCACAGTGGATGGCTTCGGTGTGCGTGTTGACCGGCAGGAACAGCCGCCTGGTTGAAAACCAACTGTTAGCCCTTGAATAGGAATGTGCGTTCTGTTTGTAGGTGTGCGTGGGTGTATCGGTGAATAACATTTGGGAAAATACGTCAGTTAAGATTTCAACACTCACATCCAAAGCACATGATGCAATAGTTCAGCTTGGCAGTTGTCTCAGACCGTTTCAGCTAATTTAAAGTGAATTGTGTTTTGTACATCTTTTCTCATCGATTTTCCTGTTATGATTAACCACCATTATTTCAACAACTACCCTCAGAATCTGGTCTACTCGGTTATGCCGATTGAAAACCTAGCAGTCTGACTACACATGACACGGATGTTACCCTGATAAGAAATGTCTTTCATGCGTATATTCCTTCGTTGCTTTGCTCCAAGTATTTTTAGGGGTAGGACATGTTTCCCAGATGATGTTTGTTTGTTTGCTTAAACCTTTACGGTCCATACTCACAATCGATTTTCTCTAACAGAACGTGAATGAAGTTAACACCTTGTAATCGAGGCCAGCGGTATTTTGATTACTGATGAGTAGTAGGGGATTTTGTTTTTCATATAGATTGAACATCACCCACAATTGATCGCAGCTGTCGCATTCCCATAGACTTTCCAGTCGGCCCCTTTCGAAAGAAGCACTAGACTCGAGTTTCGCTCTCATTAGAGCTCGTCAGTAGTGCATATCCTTGCCACTGCCGGGATTTGATTATCAAGACGCACTACTTATGGTAGCATAATAGTAGTAGAATAAACGACAGAAAATGTGCAGCAGGTCGCCGTTATTACGAGTACCATTGTAATGTCTACTCCTGTCGTATTTGCGCTCTCTAAAGTGGGCCTTTGCGTTCTTTATAATGAACAAATTACTTATGGACACACCTATTTTCGTTCATTCTAAAACGAAATGTCCAGAGCAAACCACAACTTCTGACAACCACCGTTCACTCTCTGTAACCGATTAAAGTTGAACGATGTTTAGAAACGAGAAACCGAGCAAAACTAGAGTCTTAATAAACATACCCATTATACACAACATTCTTCAGATGAGCCTTGCTCAGCTCCGTTCGGTTAATTGAGTGGTTTTGAGATTATGACATGTTCCACTGATTGGTTGACTTAGATCGAAGTGGATATGGATGTCAACGAATTTCGAAGCTTGAATGCCGTTTAGTTTCCCTTGCCAGTATTAGGAGGTGCGAATTCTTCAACAGTAGACAGTTGTTTCAGACATAACATGTACATGCTGAGAAAAAAAAGACAAAAAGACTTTCTCGCCCAAAGTTTTGGCAAACCTACCAGACGATTATTTGGGTTTTGACCTCAAGCTGTTGGTTATTTCTGATATCGACGCGCTTTGTGGACGTGATGATGGTTTTTTTGGCGTTCTCGCGCCGCTTTTTCTGAAACATGGTATCAACCTCTTCTTAAGCCTTGCTAAAAGAGAAGCTCAACGTACCAAGTTACACCTAGATGCCACATCATGTGAACTGAGTCCCAGACTCTCTTGGAATTTAAATTCATACCGTTCCATCTGTGCTCATCATCAGTATCCATGGATTGAAGTGTTATATTTTAAACTAACGTTTGTGTTGCATGAAACTATTTTGGAACCGGTAACTACTGATTCAGGCTCATTTCTTCTAGTCGCATCTGTTTGTTGTCATTTTGACGCTATCAGTTCAACATAGGTTCATCTACCAAGTAAGTTAGTTTTCTAGCTCACGAATTTTGCTTTTCCGTCAAAATGATCGTTTTAGGTACTGTTATGAATTTATTGAAAGCGACTGTATTCGCTAAATTACAATGTCGGTACATTTGGCGACAATATGCATAGTCGATAGGCTACACTATGCACTCGGATAGTAGAAATCCATCTCATTCTCACAGCCATTACCCTAGTCTGTTTAATCCCCCGTGTTCTTCAGTAACTCGCGAGTGGTGCTTAGTTTACTATATATAGGTATACATGTTTACATTCTATAGACAGATGTCCTTTCTGATTAACAACTTCAACTAGGCGTTGGTGCTTTTGGAAAAGTTTGGCTTGTGCGTAAAAAGGACAACCGTCAACTATATGCGATGAAATTATTGAACAAACGTGATGTAGTACAACGTCGTCAGTTGGCTCATGTACAAGCCGAACGGGACATTCTTGCTGAAGCCGATAATGAATGGGTCGTCAAGCTTTTCTTCTCATTTCAAGACTCTTGTGCTCTCTATTTGGTCATGGAATACATTCCTGGTAGGTTTGTTTGAGTCATCGATTGGTGGTATACAACACTGTCTGATATTACGGATGTTCGTTTTATTGAGTAACAATTTTCTGTTATTGAAAAACTGTAAACCAGTCCGTTTTGGTGATTAGGACGCTGTTCCCTTCAAACTCATTCGCACTACGGTACACAACGACATGTTTTAATGTACAGATTATGATGTGAAAATGTGTAACATCGTTCGGATATAACCATGTAACATGCACCCGGGAAACAGCGATCCACCAAAAGACGACAGCTACGATAGCAGCTCAACACGATGTAAGAAATAAACATCCATGAGCTAAAAGATTCTACACGACTAACAGTGTTACCAACCGCCTTATTCATGATCGTGTGTTTCTGTATCTACTCAACGTACTTCCCGTTTAGTGGACTCGTCAGACGCAATTTACAACTTCCGTTGGAACATCAAACACCATTTGGTTGTATGTTCCCTACTCTGGGGAATCTTGGCGATAATGTCAAGTGTCTTCGCACTCAAGAAAAATGGACAGTCGCGATCAACAAGGCGGAATTTTTTGATTGTTCATCAAAGCATCCACTGAGCCTACACGATTGCTAGCGCTGAAATTTGAGATATGTACTATTAACCTATTTGTATTTTCGTAAAGCCAGTGAGCGGAAGTCTAGCTAGTAGAATTAGATAACTTTTTTTGTAATTAGTTATCATGTTTCTGCGTTCGATCCACTTTTAATTCTTTTTGTATTGTATGTGCTTTTGTTGGAATCCATCAGAGTTGCTTATCGGCTGGAACTTCCGTTCCCATCCATGCTCTCATGAAGCAGCCGTGTGGCCACCGTGCTGTTGACCTCATATTAAACACGATCGGCTTATCACATGTAACCGCCCAGCCAAATTCGACTGTGACTAACTCTTTGGTTACCCTCGTTTGTCTTGGGCCGAGATACAGTAATTATCGTGAAAACTTCAATTTGTGACCCCCTCGATCAGCACTTCTTAGCAAGCTCAAATCATTAAACCTACTCAACAGTGTTTTACGTTACCGATGAGTGGTCGTTGATTTGATCGAATCAACTCGAACATCATTTACATTTGATCAGAACTTTCAAATTCCGTCAGACTTTTCAGTTCACCTCTTTCACAGGGAAGCACTCAAGCTTCGCTCTTGTTAGAACTCGTCAGTAGTACATATCCTTATGACGACCGAGGTTTTAACTTCGATCTATGTTACTACCACTGCGCCATTGACCTCTCATAAGCGTGCATTTGAACGTTCGGTCATATAACTTCTGCTCAGATTTTCTGATCGTATGCGGATCGAATGCTGAAGTCAGGCTTGAATAGTGTCCAAATTTCGCTTATAGGCTATCGAGTTCGTACTTCATTTGCTGCACCATTCGTTTTTGGCATACTTCATTTTAAATTTTCAGTTATGTGTATAAATTTAGTTACTTACTTAGAATTTGAGGCGGATCACTTGAGTACTCATTGTTCTAGCTGTCCGTTCTGCCGATTCGGTAGAAAAAACTCAGTGAGTAGTATGTGTGGCACCTGTACCGTTACGGCTTTTGTGAGAACGTTCCAGGTATGATTTAAACGTGACGATTTTCTGTTCAACCACTGTTTTTCAGTTTGTCACCAGTTGTAGAAGTGCACGAATTTTTCTAAGCATACTCGGTGTTAGGTTCATTAACATTATTCATGCAGTCCTATTCTATTTTTCATCTTTATAAATTCTTTAATTGTATGTATTTTCCGGATAGGTGGTGACATGATGTCATTGCTAATAAAGAAAGGTATTTTCGAAGAATCTCTGGCTCGGTTTTACATCGCCGAATTGATATTGGCTTTAGAAAGTGTTCATGCCATGGGATTCGTTCATCGGTAAGCGTTTTTGCCACACGTAACCACTGATTGTTTCACGCTGAAACGTTTATTTTTGTTGACGTTCCAATGTTAGCCAAATCACGTACAGTTCTTCGTCAGGTCATGTGATAGAAAGATCTAACTTATATGCATAGGTTGGAGTATAAAACTTGAACAATGGGTTTCGGGGATGAAAATTTGGGTATGGCTTACAGACGACAATAAAACGCAAATAAGTACAGAGATTGCCCTCTTGGATTGCGTTATAGAGGAAGCCTGATTGACCCTTGCTTACAAATCGATCATGAACCGGATCTATCCGGAGATCCGGATAAAATTTAATCAGGCGTGATCACATAATTAGTGTTTTTTTTTATAGAGTGTGCAGGCTGACAATTTGTTTCGTCTACACACTAGCCCGCTCATTTTGAACTCAAGATCAACAGAATAACTCCACAATCGTTTGGTCCTGATTACTAGAAGATCGTAAGCTTCTCTAGGTTCATACACATCCAATATTCTATCTATAGTCTGTTTCTGGCTCACTCTAATAAGAGTTACTTCGTTGTATATTGTGAAGACTAATTCAGGACGAAGCTTACATAGAGTTTTTTTTAAAAAAAAATAGTTTATATCATTTGTTCTTTCTTTGGTATGACTGTGCACTCTATAGGCACACTAGGTTATCTGTCACTAGGGCCCTTTTTACACTCACCGTCTTTCAGCTTGTGATTGCCTGGATAGTAATCAACAAGGTTTTTTTTTAGTTGTAAAGGCTTATTAGTTTGCACTTAGTCATGTTCAACGTTTGGATTATTATCTGTGGACCACTGAGTAACTGAGTTCAAATCCTTTTTTTTGTTGGGTAGTTTAACATTCTGTGTAGGTTTTCATCGACATAAAACAGAAGCACTAATGACGTGATGATGTTTAGCAAGTGAAGGACTAATCAGTTGAATAGTGGGGGGGGGGAATCCAAAGTAGGCATTGATTGCGAACACTATTCACTGGAAACCAGTCTGATAAGCGGTCATTCTACTTTATATTGTATTTACATCCAGTTAGTTACTCGTCTAGCTTGTCCCGCTGGTCCATAATTGTTAAATTTCCTTAGCAAGATAAAGTGGTTCATTCTTTGGATTCTGTTGAGCGGGTTGGGTACCAATGAACAGGCTTTTGTCATACGTCTTCATTCCGAGGAGTGGTCAATAAGTTTGAGTGTTTCCAACACAACCCCTGTTGGGCTATGTTGAAGAGTCCATTTTGCTGGGCATGTTTGTTAGCGATTATGTGGACCCAGTTCGTTCAAGGAACTCAGCCATGCAGACTGCATGGACTATACTCTATTGACTTCAGAGTTTGTTTTGTGATACTCCTGTAAACTCACATTTTAAATGGTTTAAAAAGCCCAGAATGATCATTAGAAAAAACGAGCTTGTTTGCCACGCCTTTTTTCCCCTGATGACTGACATTTTAGTTAATGCACACAGTTGTTTCGTACATGTAACGAAGTCTTTGATTACGAAGTCTCTTGATTACTATACCTGAAATGATAAATACACATAGAGGACGAGGATCGTTTGCCTATGGCGTATCCAGTGTGATCCTGGACATGTTGAAACAACTGGATTACCATTACTTCCTTGAAGAATTCCAAGGTAGTTGAAGATATCGACGCAGTGACAGTACCGCTTATAAAATGATGTTTTAGAGGATTAATCTCTTCCTTAGTAAACTGCCTTATTTTGTCCTGAATCACACAGAAGACAAATCGTAGACCACTGTGGTTAACTTACACTGTTTGCTATACCGATTCACGAATATCTAGATGTGCTCTGATTAGTAGTTGAATGAAAAACTGCATCCCACTACCGATGATCGCCCTAGCGCTACGAAACACAGTCCTACTGGGGATAAACAGTTAAAAGTCTGTCTTATCCGTTGTACACCTGATGTTTGTCATTGTTGTATCAACACAACGGTAACGATAATTCGACTGTCCATAACGAAACTGTCTGATCCGAAATCCTAGAAATCCCTATTGAAAGGCAACAGAAAAGTGAGAAAAGCTCGAGAAACGAATTCATTCACTTCGTCTGATATTGTTGTACAATGATGTTGTATTTATTGGTCAAAATCGCTTCGTAGAATATATAGAAGCTCCATTGAGCAAAAATTGTAACACTGTAACCCAAATACGACTTGAGATCTGGAATCTCTGATTAGGATTTGCTCATCCTAACAATGATACACGGATCGCGTTCAACCCCAACTCACCCTGTTTGTAGTTGTGACATTGGGATACAAACACAATATCGGGGGCAATTTTGTTGTCCATTTCGGATATTACTCTTTTAGGAAACTTAGCAAATAATGACTTTCGAATCTACATATTGTGATACTATTTCGATTTTGTGATCCTTTGTTTGGGGGTGTTTACAAGATGAAGTTTTCTTGAATCTCTAAGTTGAATTCAGTTTGTGTTTGAGAATATCCCATTGATTCCTTATTTCCCAAATCATGTGGTTTTGCGATTGCTGTCAGACAAGTATGTGATCCCCTGTGGACAATTGGGATTGATCGAAAAGCCAAGCTGTATGAATCATTTCCTGCAATCCTACACTGGTAATCGAGATGGAGCTACCCGGCTATGTGTACCGGTTTGGGAAGCTGATTCGTGTCAGTCTGTCTCCCACGTAATATACCAGTTCAATTGCAGTTGCAATGACGTCTACATAGGCAGGACAGATCGGCGCTTGCATCAGCGTATGGCGGAGCACATTCCTAAGTGGTTATCAACTGCAATATCAAAAACGACCTGCTGTCTGTAACAAGCTCGAAGACCCCGGCCTCATCGATCGCCAAACACATCTTAGCAACCGGTCACCTAGTTGACCCTGTCAAATCGTTCAAGATATTGTTACATAATCGCAACCCGAAACTGTTAGCGATTAGCGAGGCAATGCTAATCAAACAACATCGGCCAGTTTTGTGTGCACAGAAGGCGCTGACACAATCAGTCTCCTTGTCCTATTAGCGCGAGAAAGGTTAGAATAACGTGGTTGGTTTGTCCAGTTGTTGCTATGAGCAGTTCGTATAAGTGGTGTGATTCCGCTGGTGGTGAGCAGCATGACCTAGTTGGGCTGTATAGAAAGTACGCCCCATAAGCCGCCGTGAGAGGGGTTTTCAACAGAGTAATAATGTCCCCACTCAATGCTGTCTAATACCAGTCAGAGAATACTCAAAAACGCTGAGGTTTTATCCTGCTCGTGCTCAATGGTGAAGCTTATTTTCGGAATTCAGCTTGTTCATTGAATCGAGCATACTCGTTGCCATCTCCTTGGTATCGGTAACTATCAGCACATCATCAACATAACGCCGGTAGAAATGAGCCTGACTGATGACAGCGTCTGCGTTCTGCTCCAGATGGGCAACGAAAATATCGGCTAGTATCGGACCGAGTGGACTGCCCATAGCAACACCATCGATTTGTGTATAGCCAGTTCCCTGGAAGTAGAACTTTACGTTCGCTGTGCATAGCAGAGGAGGCGTTCTAGCTCAGACGTAGACAATTCTATGTCCAATTTGTATGATTCCACATATTGGCAAATTATATTCAACCGTCTGCATCAGAGAGGAACATTCTGTGAACAAAGAGGCGATGTCCAAACTGGCCATATGTTTGTTGCTGCAGTCCAAACCATCGAGTAAATCGATTAGTTCAAAACTATCTCTCACAGTTTTCCGAACCATTGATTGCCTTTACGAGCTAAAGAAGTTGAAACAACCAATGTACCAACTTGTGTTGTATTGTTCCACGTCACTGTTGAGGTGAGCGGCAGCCCGAGCCACAGGCTCATGGCTGATATGATGATGATGATGATGTGTTGTATTGAATTGCTATATAAACTCGCAAACTGTATTATGTACCTGATGAGATGCAGCGAAATGTGCAAAAGGTTGTGTTTTTTCCCCCTCAAATTTGTTACGGGATAATTTTGTTTCACCCCAGCGATACAGTTAGGTCACACATCTGAATTGTGAGCCTTAATCCCGGTTGACAATCACACGTGTTTGTTACTCTACAAGTAAATAAATCATATCAATTCTTCCATTGGTCATTTCACGTTGATGACATTATATATTGGTGAGTTGTCTCAAGTGAACGGTTTGTTTTAGCTTGAGTAGGTCGTCCTGTGGAAATCCTCTATCTATTCTATTGCCGTGAATTTTATCTGAACATGGTTTGAAAAGTGGATATGAATAAACTGTTTGTTTTCCATGTCCATGGGGAAGGCATGTGTCATATGCTATAAAATGTTCACTTGATGAAATTCGTATAATGGATTGGTCATTCTTTTTTTGGTTTAGACGGAATCAAGCGTCTCATTTTTTTTATTTAAACAAAATATATATTTCAGCGATATCAAACCAGACAATATCCTTATCACTCGTGATGGTCACATCAAATTGACGGATTTCGGGCTATGCACAGGATTTCGTTGGACACATAGTTCGAAATATTGGGACTTCGATTTCAGTATTCCTGAACGACATCGAACCTTTCAAAGCACATTTAAGGAGGAAAATACTGTTGAGAAAAACGTTGCTGAACCGGTGGACGATACGACTGATAATAATTGCAACTTTGCTAATGGTGACGATGTGACAGAAGCAACAGTGGAAGAACAGGAGGAAGATGACCTTTTTGATGACGATGTACCTGATGAAGCAGAATGTTCTGATCATATCGGGCAACTTTTTAAAGTCAAAAGTCCTTTCTATGCAATTACAAGTCCAATCAATCCAAAACAAAAGACTCTGGAACGGCGTCGTGCCAGTTTTGCCAATCGTCGTTGTGCGCAATCACTTGTGGGTACACCGAATTACATTGCTCCTGAGATTCTGAGACGACAAGGTTAGTGAATCATCTACTCACAGCAAGTTTGATCGTCTGACAGATTTGTCAATGGATCGCGGTAGCTCAGCAATGCAGACAACAACTGCCAATCATGATTGTCTCCGTCTAGTCTTTACCTGTCTAATGGTATTCAATCAATATGTCAATAAACATTTTGTGATATTGAGGCTAAAGACGTCAGAAAAGGAAGTATTTTCACCGCGTCATTCCTGACTTTTAGTGTTTATCCGAAAGTTTAGACAAAAGAAATAAGATCAGCAATTCAGCGTCAAACATTCATAGAAGTGTCAGTGACAGCACACACACACACACACGGTTAATTATGCATGTGAATATGAACGTATTACTATTGAGGTTGTCAGTTTTCACGTTTTCCTGCTCTACTAATGTTGTCAGTCATTCACATCGCGAACAGCTACGTTTTTTTAATTAAATTGACGGACTCATGCGAAAATGGCGATTTTCTAAAGTGTACGTGTTTTAGTATACATGTCTCTGTACGTATATGTATACAATACTCTTCAAAAAAGCAATGTGTGGGCAAAGTTAACAATGGACTCTGCAGCCGATTACAGAACGTATCCATTTCAACGTTTTGTAGATAGTTCAGTGAGCCGCGCGTATTAATTTATGTGATTCAGTAGTTAGCTTGTTTGGGCTAAAGTGTTTCTTTGAGGTCTGGTCCAGGAGCCTTATTACGCTTCAATAACCTGAGCTCTAGGACCACTTCTGCTTCCGACGGAGGGCCGTCTGGAATGCAATAACTGACCATTCGGGTCCCGTCGTCCACATGATCTGGTTGAGGCCAGCTGAACTGTTCTTCGAAATGTTCAGCCCACCTGTCAAGTCGACGCGATTGATTGGTGATAAGTGAACCATCTTTTTCACATATGGTCTCACTTACACCGACTCGACGACCAGTACAACCACGGATCAGGGAAAAAGCCTTCTGCAATTCCCAGATCTTTCCATCTCTTTCGACTGTTCGACCAAGTAGTGCTCACGGTCTTTGCGCAAGCTTTTAGTCAGCTTAAGTTCTCGACGGTCGTCATCATATTCAGAACCAGGTGGGATCGAGCGACGCTTGTTCATGAGGTTTATCGACGTGATGGAAATCCAGTTCTGTCGCAACTGAACAGCTCCTTCGGAACATACCTCTTCACAGCATGTTTTCATAGCTGCGGCGATTTGTTCCCAGTGTTCGTTAGGATCTTTCACCTGACTCGAACTGGGCAACTTGTTCACCAACGCCTTCTGGTAAGCGTTCTTTACACCCTCATCGCTCGAATGCCAGTTTGGTACTTTGCATTTACGAGCGTGTGTCCTCTGGGTAAATGACAAAACAAAACGGGCACGCACAACAGCATGGTCCGAGTCCAGGTGGTTGCTCCAAAAGGCACGACAGTCCTTAACAGAGTGGCGCCACCTGTAACTGACTGCTATATGATCCAACTGTGTCCACGGCTGAGAAGCACACGGAGGTCTCCATGTAACACAGTGCTTCTTCCTGTGTTGGAATGCTGTGCTCGAAATATAGAGACCATGGGATGCACACAGCTGCAGCAGTCTGTCGCCATTGTCAGTGCGTTGTGCCCGGACACCAAACATACCTCCCAGCCGCTGTTTTGCATAGGGAATTGAATCAATATTTGCCAATCATAATGATGTTCTCACATCACATGGCTAAATACCGAAAGCAATAGTCAGACAACAGCTATTAGTCCACCTTATCCCCAAACGAGTGAACACAAATGAACAGTGGATCAGATAGTGTCTGCGATGGCAGTATGTCTTGACATAACCCACTCTGTGTTACACTAATGCGTATTTTGTTTGCAGTTACAAGAACTGGTTGTGAGATTGAGAAATATCCGCCCTTTTGACGTACATGTGTATTCGTAGAAAACTTCGATCCGATCGTTAAACGTTGATAGGTAGTCTGTTTGGAGTTATGAAACGAGATCCA
>LOND01001586.1:12813-25563 GCA_014220965.1 Paragonimus kellicotti | reverse complement strand
GCGCAGTTTTGAAGCAGATTGTGAACGGTCAAGTTTAGTCCTTATCACCCTTCTCTCGCAAGCTTCCACAAGCTCAGAAGCGCTATAGTACCTTCGGTCGCGAGTTGCTGGTTATCTTTCTCGCCATTAACCACATTCGTCACGTGTTGCAAGGCAGGTGTGTTGCTGTCCTAACGGATCATAAACCACTTATTTACTCTTTCAGCGTCGAGCCCGACCATTATTCTCCAAGGGAAATTCGACAGTTGGACTACATTTCCCAGTTCACAACGGACATACGATATATCGCGGGAAATAAAAACGCCGTCGCCGGTGTCTTGTCCACAGTTACTTCAAGTGGTTTACACCGAACTGACACTGTTAATTTGAAGGAATTAGCCCGAGCACAAAACAACGACCGGAATTGCAGCAGTGTCGCACCTCTTCTTCGCTCAAACTTCGGGAGTTGCCTCTTGCCAACTGCGAAGGCACAATCATATGCGATACCACGACAGTCAGCCCTCGCCCATTTGTGCCAGTAAACTTCAGACGTTCTGTTTTTAACAGTCTTCACTGCATGTCTCATCCCAGCGTTCGTGCCACCGTCAAGCAGTGCTTTCAGAATATACAGATCGTGTTGCAACATGCAGTAGGGATTAAAATGGAATGGGCCGGATTGTATAGCTAGCCACAAATCCATCGATGCACTCGGAGTAATACATACAGCATATAGTTCGTGTGACTGAACACACTTCAGTCATGTCCATGTTGACATAGTCGGCCCGTTACCGTATTCAAAAGGTCATCGGTATATCTTGACGTGCGTTGACCGTTTCACCAGATGGCCAGTGGCAATACCCCTCCCTAACAAATACTGAAACAGTTGCGCGAGCGTTCATGGACGGATGGATCTCAAACTATGGTGTTCCAACTACTGTAACTACCGATAGAACACACAATTCCAATCAACGCTGTTCAGAGACTTCAACCGGTTGCTTGGAGTCGATCATATCAATCTCTAAGTTTTTTTTCGTGATCGATCGCAACGGATCCCACGATACAGTGAGCATTGACAGACTTAAAGTTGCTCATGTCGAACCTCACTTAGATCCTCCCATCGCTCCTGAAGTCGATCCTACTCCTGGTGACTCGCAGTCTACCCAGCCCATGTGTAACGAACAGCCCGTACCTCCTCAGTCCAACCCGAAACCCCCTGTTGATCTTCCCCGCACACTCGCTCAGGCCGAACCGTCAGATGGCCAAACAGTTTTCAAAGAGTATTGTGCTTAACATTTCCTCATTTTATCGAGCGTTTCCATCCTTCTAGAGGGGAGTTCTATAGGGTATTGTACATATTTTCATATTTCGCTTTATTTTTATATATAGTCTACAGCACTTGTTCTTGTACAAAGTGAACACCACTTGTTTGAATTGATTCTACTTAGCAATACACTTTTGGTGCGCGCGTCTCGTCTCCTTGGTGCTCCTGTTCCGCGTAGATCGGGATTGCCTATAGTGAGCTATTCAGCGACTGCATTTCGAACTGACTATTCGAGTTTATACCTTTGTATTGGGCTAGTCCCCTACAATCGCACACCTTCGTTATTCTTGCAAACATTGCATCAACAGAATTGCGAGCTGATGTCACACTGGCAGCTGAAGTTACTAACACCATGAGAACTGTGTGAGATAATTTGGGCAGGGTCGCAGCTTGTTCAGCAATATGTATTCGTGCTTTTCACTCTGGGAGTGCAGGGTGCGTTCCATCGCTTAAATGGTTCTACACGATTGATTTGTTGAATGCCGTTAAAATGAGCAGAACAATAATTGTTCCTGTACTGCACATTTTGGGAGCCCCATTGCAAGCTGGTCAGAACCGTTGTCCTTTCTACATATCATTCATGAATTAATTGGTAAAAATATACGTCTCAGTATGTTCAATAAACTACACTCAAATTAGAGACCAGTCAAGGCAGCTGCCAATAAACCGGTTTTTTTTTGGTGTGAGTATCTGGGTCAGATGTTTCTACTTAGGTGGCTCTATGAGTGCTGACACTCAGGTGGACTACGTTACAAATTGAATTGTTCGATATATCTGTGATTGAATCGAGAATCTACCTGTTCCCGTGGTATCCAGCTTTTTCTTGTTCTTAAAGTCTATCGCACTGTCCTTCACCGGTGAGTTAGAGACAATGCTAATATCACTGTTTTTACGCAGTATTGACATACTTTTTGTTGTTGTTGATATGATGAAAATGGCTAATTATGGGATATTTGGTCTTATCGTGGAAAAGTGTTCAGTTAAGTCATCTGCAGTCGTCTTTTTAAACAACTAGCGAGCTACGTCCTAGTCTGAGGCTTTGTGACTCTTTGAAAAGAACTCAATGTTTATGACGTCGATTACCAATGGTATTGTATCCACTAGAACATACTTTGGGACCGCAAAACATGTTTGAACCGTTTATTGTCAGGAAGCTGTTACACAATGTATGAAAACACAGCTATGGAGGCAAATACTAGTTTGCATGGATGATATATTTCCACACCTGTTGACAGTAATACACCGTCAGTCTTCTTGCTGACAAGTTCCCCACAGTCTATATATAATTACTGCTATCAGTTTTTGTTTTTTCTCACGTTCGAGTCACACCACACTGCTTATTAGCGACACTGTGCGTTATACGACACACGCTCCGATCGATCGAACATGATACCATCCATTTCCAGCATCCGTTGTGCTTCAGGACACGACAGTTTGGCTTAACTTCAAATACAATCGGTTGCATATCTCAAAGTCACTCGCTTGCAGCCGTGGCCACGATAGGTAAAAAGAGCCGTAGATTCATTAAACAGCTCCAAACACTTGACAAGTTTGGGAGTGACAAGCCTTCAGTATGCCTCAATTGGATAGGATGAGCTGAAGTGTCACCGAAGTTTTCTAGTTCTCACAATTTATGATAGGATGATGGATATCACGTTCCAGTGATATCGAATGTAAAACATAAAGCAAGTGAAGGGTCTTAATCGATCGACCAGGTACTCAGCTAGAATAATTCACAATGTTAAAAATGAGGCGTTATGAATGGAACCACACCATCGTTGAAACAAAGTGGGCGACTGTTTGTCTTTAGTGACAAAGTGTTCACAATATGCCAGGTTGATTGTGCGATATGTTCGTGAAGTTCACGAAGTTAGCTTTGTAAGACAACTGTTTGTAGGAGATGTAGAATTCTTTCTCCATTTAGATTCCACACGTTCGACATAATGACAAACTGATATACGCTACTCTATTATGTTCGGTTTCTGAAGAATGTCAGCGATCTCACCTGTCATGGTTTACCCGTTCGAAACATACGCCTAACTTGCCACTTCAGCATTCCGGTCGATATGATGTGCGCAGATCTTTCGAGATTCTACCGCTTTCGTTAAGTCAACTTTTGGATGAAGCACACAACAAATCGGGTAACATTTCGACGTTAATAAATCAGACAGAATCGACGGAAACAGGAAAACTAGAGTAAACGTAATCGAAAATTTGTTGGAATATGTTTGAGACCAATTAAGGAGAACTTGTGAACAATCGGAACAAGTTGTTCAGGTATTGATTGAAAATTGCATGCTTCGGTTTTTTCCACAGAACAGATCAAATTGAAGTAGCAGCAGTTTTTTCTTGTGCTCCCTCACGTACAGTATTTGACTGTGTCACGAAACTGGGTTTATCACACTTTCAGCACGTAACGCTTTGCACATTCGTTTAACAGCCAAACACATGGTATAAATACATTGTGTGCAGAAAATGGTCAGTCCGGCGTGCAAGTTGTCGCTACAGGTTACGAATAAACATACAGCTCGTTCACACTTGGCTTTCTGCAGCTCGTTGATTAGGTGAGATGGAAAAACTGTCCAGAATTTTCAGTAGTAGCGACTTGTTTTTTTTCGATAGCGATTTGTGTCCAACAGGCCTCAATATCATGTATTTCAATGAGTGTCAATAATATCGAGTAATTGCAAAGAAACGTATCGGTTGGCGGCTGAACAAACAATGGTGCTGTATTTATGAAGTGCATGTCAAATAATTGTCCTAAGTGTCACAATGTCGAACAGCCGACGGGATTTTATACTCATCATTATTTCCAGGTTAGAATTATACCAGTGGATACTGTGATTCGGGATGTTATTCGTCCACTAACTAGTAAAGTAGTGGATAAACGCAAATGTGTTGAGACAAAAAACAAAGAGAAAGAAAACAAACAAACAAAAAACAGTCTCAGGATATATATGTTCACCATCTACTGCGACACAATGCCACATCAGGATGCTACTAACCAATGATACGGATGGTCGTCAACACACCGACTAGGTAGACGGTACGTACCAGTCATGCTCAGTGGGACGCTCAGGGCTTTCATAACCTGTGAACGTCATCACTTGGACGCCATTGACGGTTTCTTCCAGTTGTGTGCAGCCACCCTTAACCTATAGGTAAGGTTACTAAAACTATCACTAGTTACTAAAACAGTAGTTCAAGTGGCCAAGCCACCATGGGCAGATTAAGGATGGAGTAGATGAAAAGGCAGCGAAGGTTACCTCCAGACTGTTCTGGGAATTTCTGAGTAATGAGTAATGCTTTTTCTGAGAAGAAAGCATTTTTAGAACAAGGAATGAGAGCTTCAAGCACCTTCCCCCCCCCCCCCCGTGAATGTTGTTGGGTTCAATCACACGACCGCTTCCGGAGATTAATTTGGATGGGTAGAAGAGCTATCCAGCGTACGTTGATCCGCCACCTCAACTTCACGGGATTGGAATTACAGTGTTGGCTCCGTCCAATGGTGGATTGTTTTTCATTCTTCAGTTTGAACACATCCAACAATATAACAAGTTGTGCGGCATGTCTTTTCGACGAAATTGGTTTGAGTTCTGCACATATGTAGCTAAGCTGATTTTCAATTCAAAGAGAACCGATCCAAGTCATTGGACAACCGCTCCATTCTTCAAGTGCTCTGGCTCATGAAGGGTGGATGGATTTATCGGTCGTGAAGCACTGCGCACAAGCTTCTGTCTCTTATAGTGTACGACCTTATCAAGCCTATATTGCGTCCTCCCATTTCTGTTTGAACTAAGGATCATGATGCCAAAGTTAGTCCTCGGTTTTCCGTTAAAAATGAATTTCATTGGTGAATTGCCTTTCGAAAATTTCGGGTTAAGGAATGTCCAGCAACTTGTCGAAAAGCTTTGTGGGACATGAGTAAGGAGATCGTCTCTCCAGACATTCAGCAACGATTGTTTGAAGGTGTGTTCGAACCTTTTAGAATACCCTTTCTATCGGGGGTGGTGCACTAAGGACAACATGAGTCGTGTGCCCAGCCGTTGACAACAGTTACAGAAAATAGGGGAGGTGAACTGAGAACCGTTGACCGCGACCGAATTCTCTGGCAGTTCGAAACCGTTAAAGAGTTTCGACAGTTTCTGCACGGTGATATCTGTATTCAGCTGTCGTGGATTATGGAATTCTAGTCACTTGGTGTAGGTATCGATCATGACCACCATATATATTTGCCTTTTGAGTGGCCCAACAAAATCCATGTGAATCCTTTGTCAAAGTCTTTGAACTGCTCAGAAAGAGTGTGATTCACATTTCACGGAGTTTCTCGCGGTCAGGCAACACAACGTGCAACTTAGGCAGTGGTGGTCAACTGGTTCGATCACGTGTGGCCAGAAAAACAAACCGTGCACCATGAACTCCGTCTGGTTGATTCCTGGGTGCCCACTGTGGAAATGCTTGGACACTTGTAGTTGGAGTGCTTTCAGTACGGCTATTCTGTCGACAAACAGTGTCTGTCTACGAGCGTCAAAACTCCTCGAGGTATTCCGTAAGTCTCCGCGTAGCCAACATGCATCAAAATTGAGTCTAGTCTGATCGCCCCCCTGACCCCATCTACTGTCACTGGAAGTGAGCGGATAAGTTTGCTGAAGAAGAGATACATCAAGTTCGATTTTGACCGCTACGATTACTGTATCCTTGTAGTTCGAGGTTTGTAGGCTGAGAAATCTGGACAAGGCGTCAGCCTAACAGAAGCTGGTTGTAAAATTATACTGTATTGGGAAGTCGTGGACGATAACCTATGTTGTCCATCATTACAAGAAACTGGTCGTATAAGGCAAGATTCCATTCCTTGGGCTGAACATTCGAGCAACGGTCTGCTACTCGGTCAACAAAGAGATATGTTTTTTGTACAACAATTTGTGAAACCCCCTTGCCACTAAGATGATTGCGAAAACGTACTTTTCGATCTGGATACAGTTTCTCTCAAGGAACGTAAACGATGTCGCTGCATGTGCGATTGCCTTTTTGCTTCCATCTCGAAGCGTCTGAGATATCACAACACCTATCCCATGGTTGGATGCGTTCACACCCACGACAGGTGAGAATGTCGGATAGTGGTGTGTCAGCAGGAGGTCCGAGATCAACAGAGCTTTAATGCGATCAAAAGATCGTTGGGATTCTGCTGTTTGAATTCGATGGAGTTCCGGGAAGAAGGCGCTGTTACGACTGATCAGCTCCGAGAGCTACCATAAAGTTGGTAAGTCCGCCAGTGACGGCATATTATGCGTGGATTATACACTGGTCGGGTAATGTTGTCGGCTATCCTCGTTCACAATGAATACAAGGTATTTAACATTGGAAATCCAGAAGCTGCATTTGTCGACGTGAATTCGAAAGCCGTATTCACTCAAACGGATAAGTGTAAAGTCCCGCTTCTGTTCTAGAACTTCAGTGTAATAATCCATGAAAATAATGTCGTCTAGATAAGCGACTGCATCGGGAGCATACATGAGCATCATATTCATCACTCGTTGAATCAGACAAGTACTTCGTGAGTATCGATTGCTACCGATTCACTGGACCCGCCAGCGACTGGAAATCCTAAATAAGGCTCGACCCTTCGTTCCATTCAGATTCATTAGCGGTCTCCCAGGTAACGATGTGTCTCGAGAGAATCACTTAGACCTACGGAGTAGTCTGCATAGATCCAGTGTTCCACTTGCATTTTTGGTTATCATAATAGGGGCTGCCCATGTTCATCGATTCAATCATATTAACCTTCTGAAGACGTTCCAGTTACTACTCGACAGGCACTACAACACATAGTACCACTCATCACATTATCAATTTTTGACAAGCAAAACTGAAAGTTTTCATCAATCTCCTAACGTATACTGATGAAAACCGAACGAGAAATTTGTGTCAGACTTCTTTCCATTTCAAAAACTCGAGAGAGAAAAATGAATCAAATCTCCAAAATCTTTCATTACCGCGAAAATAACGACTCACTGTTCTCAAGCTTCACAAATCTGTGCGAACTCTGACAGTGGAAACACGATTCAAAATTTTGATGTTACATCGAAATAAGTAACATCTGACTCAGACTGTAATTACCATTCTATGCGTTCATTCTTGAGAAGTCAATGCACAAAGCTGTTTACTAGTGCAACAGAAAACTCACTGTTCAATATCATCCGGTGCGTATTGCAACATAAATGTTGTTATTTCTGCGTACTTGCGATGTGGTGGTGGAGTACAGCCAAAATTAGTGTCCTCTGCTTCCTTACATGCTCTCAGAGTGTCCAGAGTGAGCCAATCAGGAGGTAGAATTCGACATTTCCGTTGCTTTTTCAAATATGAAGCAACCCATAATGGGACTGATACCGGGACATTCGGATAGAACGGACCGATCTAGAAATGACCGGAAAAAAAACTTACTCTCAATACATCAAAATGATTACGCAAATTCCATATCGAGGAGTGGCAATCACATGACCTATTCAAGCATTTTTGAACAAAATTGCTTGCAGACAAAAAAGTGATCTGTTGGTAGCCAAAGTAAAATCACAGAAAGAATCAACGAACCACATTCTTCAACAGAAAGAATCATGAGGGGTTTATTACTTGCACGTTGATAATCTGACTTTGATGTTCTTTATTTCTGTTCCCGAGAAAACTTGTCCATCAAAAAAAAAAAGAAACGGCGACAAATCTCAGCAGTGGTACAACAAAATACCCCTACATTCTCGTTAACGGTGGTGTTTGTTCTGGAGCGTCTGTTGTGGTCTGATAAAACTTCGAAATTTTAATGATCTAACATTCAACAACATGTCATTTTAACTTTCCGATTGATACCATGTCCGTCAAAATCGAGCACTGATGAAACGGGCTAGTCAACTCAACACAGGGTGTACAGCTGACACCGATCCCATTTTCACGTTGATTTGACGTACTCTGTTAATTCTGATATCCTCCCAAAAGCATGTAGTGGATGGTGAAAATAAACGCTTTCAGTGACTCAACAATACTGTATAAAGGAAACTAACGACTGATTAACACGCCCTAGATAAGGTCAAGGAACAGATCATAATCTCATCCAACTCCACTAACTATTTGCACTTTTATTGTATGTCGGAAAGGGAGTGATGCGACATGAACACCAGAAAATCTGAAATATGAGTACTCCATATGAGGAAATCCGATGGTCTACTAACAAGTTTACATTGAGTCAGTGATGGTGTAACCGCGCCAACGTGCGTAATGATTGTCGAACAAGCTTACAATAAAGACGATGCAATGCGGTGTATTTGCGAAACCACTGTTGAGGTACAAACTACACTGACCTAAGAACTCAATGATAACGATCGGGCAAACATGTGACTCAGGAAATGTGAAGTTAGATTCAAACATCTGTAGGCGATCAAGTAGTTCATACGGTGTAGCTAGTTGGACTCAGTGATGCACAGATAACACCAACTCAAAAGCCAGAACAAAGAAGCCGTGAAAATGGCAATAGACAAGGCACAGAAATGCTTATGAGTTGGAACCGGTAGGCTTAGTCGCTGATAGATTGGATGCACGGGCAGCGAAAGTTAAGCACAATATTCGACAGGCCTCTATCAGTATGAAGCGTATCCGGTGATTTCTGTGTTTCGGAATCCCTCTTCCTATGTACAAGAGATGGATAGTTCGTTAATATGTCCTAGGAACAGCGTTATATTGCACCAAAGCCTGACAAAACTGAGATAACGTGCGCCAAATCATCGATTCACTGCGGAATGAAAAGAAAATAGCCTGTTGTAGGACGGCTTTTGTTTACTGTCTCTTCAGCAAACCAAAACTCCAAGAATCCACGAGAACCGACTTCGCAGTGAGTGCCCATCGTGAGATCTTCTGTGTCCAATAATGCTGACGACAGTCAAAGGTAAGACATCATCATGAATTCAGTTGACCGGAAGAACACCGACGTCTGCTGATACAACGCAACCTGCGCCGAAATTCGGTGAAGGAAGATTATCTTCTGAAATGAGTAACTGCTGATTCGCAGCAAGTGAGCAGTTGTAACTGTGCTCCTAAGGCAGATTGCTTTTAGCCAATACTAGTTTTAGACACTGTACGTGTCAGTGTTATACACATAACCTTCCGTAACCTAGTTAGACCTTTTCTTCCTCTTCAACAACGTTAAAGACAGTATTACATCAGTGGCTTTCGCCAACGCTTTACTGCTATGCAACTATGAAGAGAACAGCAAGATTTAGCTAAGAGAAAAAAAAGTGAGAGAAGAGAACAACCTGTTATACAGTCAACATCAAGGTGTCTACACCTTGCAAACAAACAACCGAGCTGTAAGTGAAAGTAAGGCGTCATCAGCAAGACAGCTTTCACTGCCCCGCATCATTAAGTGCACTTATTTCACAAATAACTCATCCCAGCGAATACAACATTAGAGCCACTGAGCCCGGAATGGCTGCTATCTCACATAAAATCTCCAGCCACTGACTTCGAGTGAATCACGAAGGCGCAAGTCGACAATGGCCAACCTCTTGGTGAACAATTTCATTTCTCTATACAAGTCATCATCTGTCCACCTCGCACCTTGCGCCAGTCGGCCGCAGCGTCGACAAAACTGTCCGGCATCCTTAGTGCATGGTCTGTGAAAACTTAAAGACTGCGTAAAGAAACTAGCTTGGCAGCCAAGACCAAATAACCGTTTTGTAACCTCTTCCTTGCCTGTCTGTTGGTGCCGCCGGATCCAAGCGCTCGAACGCAGTAGTCGACGGTCGAATGTCTGAACACGATTCACATCTTTTACCGTAAGCAGCCGAGTTTTAGAGCCTCAAAGTAACATAGTCGGTTTTATACGCGATCCTAAGGTTCAGAGGACAGCTCTTCTGTTGCCAGGACTGTGTTAGATTGGTGATTACCACCATGGCTTTAGAACTATACGCTTCTATTTCATTCCGAACACCTTCACCACCGGTGAAGCAACCTTCTAAGTACACAGACCGATTAACCTCCATAATTTCATAACTCAAAATTACACTTAGGCAATCACAGTAGTCTTGCGGAAGCAGTTTGTTCTCTGAAGCTGTAAAACGCACTCCGAGATATTCAGATGAGCGTGTCTAGGATTTTCTGTGCTGCTTGAAAATTATCAAACGACAAAAATGTATCGTGAGCATGGTTCAGAGCGGCCAGTGTTCTATCAGGTAGGAGGCTCACGCTGGCATTTTCTGAGCATCGCAAAAAGTTCCTCATTATTTCGTCTATGACGGAATTGAACAAAAAAGATGAAAGTACGCTGGTCTTAATGTTAAAACTGAAGGATAAATCACCATAAATAAAAACCTGAGCTGAACTATGAGAATAAAGTGTTGACAGTATGTTCACATACTTGTTCAGTACACTTCGTGGGTTTAGACAACTATGAAAGTGTAGATCGATTAACTGGAACAAACACACTTTCCTTTGTAATCAAATTTTGGACGGTAGTAGATGTGTCGAAGCTTCAGAATGTGAAAAGTGAAAATTTAACTAACACGGCATCATCCAGGACAAATGCTGCCTGTTCTGCCCTAATGTCTGCCATCCAAGCTGAAGTGAATCGATGATTTATGATGGATGTCAGAACCCCGGTAATGACGGGTTAAACGAATTCCCCTATGGTTTTCACAAAAGTCCTTAATTCCTTTCTTGAAAATGGGAACTAATATCGAGTGACTCCAGTGGAGAAGGGTGTTCTTCGCCGCCCATACAATTTGTAACGATTGAGTCAATGTCTTTACCAATGCACCTCAACCTACTTTGAAAGGTGCCGGAACCAGGCCATCTGGGCCGGCAGTATTACCAAGTTTGATAGCCAAAATGCAATTGCGCACCTCCGTTTTGGTGCGTGGTTATCTCTTCCGAAAAGGGTACAACATTGTAAGTTTCAGAGGTAACACAGTGGCACAGTAACACAGTGCCTAGCGCTCTAACCTTTTGAACTTATTATCGATGAGTGTGCTGTCTGGGTCGTCCACAGCTCCATTAACAGACCGACTTCCTGAGTCAATAGTACGGATAGCCTTGAAGAAATAAAAACGATGGCATCCCATGTTGGTCAAGCTTCACGTTCAGCGGTCAGGTTACGCTTCAGCATTCTACTAATATCCTTTCTAAATTTGTTATATGAACTGCCAAGAGGGATGTTCAGTTTAAAATCTAAGAATTGTAGGGACTTTTCTGAAAGCCTAGAGTGATTAAACACAGAAACCACCGTGTCGCATGCAATACCCATTTGTTTCGTGAGTGGCGAGTGTGACTTCGGTTCACTAGTTACTAAGACCTACAGGGTTAGAACCGATAAAGTTGAGTTTTAGGTCGGTTTAGTAGTAATATTTTACAAACGGCCTGAACAGTTTCTAAATAGCCAACAATTGCGGTCAGTTCAGCCGTTGCTCAGCGAAGGTAAGAACAAAATGATCCCAATTCAACTATGTGCATAAATAAGAATGGCAGACTAGAATAAACCGGTAACGTACAACGTACGCAGCTACGAAGTTCACCTGAGACCAAAACTGATTCGAAAAAACAGGGCGTCAACTATAACGATAGGACGCAAGTTTATCTGATGGATTCATCGCATCAGTGTCAGAGTGCTCTCGGGCAACGCTAAAGACCAGCTGTGTAATCCCGTTGGGTAACCCTAGTGGTTAAATGCATCCAGAGTAAATCGGTGTACCAAGAGACATACACGAAATGACCTTAACACATTCACCTAATTCCTAGTAAATGGTCATTGATGGAATATCGAGTTCAGGACAGTATCATGCTCACATCATCATCATATCAGCCATGAGCCTGACCAAAGGTACTGTGGCTCGGGCTGCCGCTCACCTCAACAGTGACGTGGAATATCCTAGAAGAAAACGTTACTAAGAAGGTTGAAAATTAATAGAAGTCTAAGCAAAAGAACTAGAAATGGTATGGATGCAGGTACGCCATTGACTGCGACACGCCGCCATCTCGGATAGCGTCTCCAACCAGCGGTTTGAGTGATCACGAGGACCCCATCCAGGCAGGCGACACCTACCCACTTTACTCAGTGGAGCAGTCAGGGTTCTCATATTTCGTGACCACGTTGTCGCTTGACCACCACGTGGTTTCACCCGAAGTTGATTGGCTCGAAGAGATAACTCAGTATATTAATGCCCTCGCCCTCATCGCGCCTCCACCACGCTCACCGCTCGCATGCTCGGGTACGTGAGAACCGTAACCATGACAGCTGGTGCAACTCTCGAGCCATTACAGACGTGAGTAGTTGACCGATCGATCGCGCATCCCGAGCGTTCCGGAATACGCGCCGGCGAACTGCCGTATTGCTCACGCGATCAGTCCACTTAATGTGGGCTAACTGGCGGAGACAACGATGGTCAAATACAGCAAGCTTGTTGATATCTTCCTTG
>LOND01001585.1:67552-86842 GCA_014220965.1 Paragonimus kellicotti | reverse complement strand
AGTGAAATGGCAATTTTTAATTTCGTGTGTGTTCGCTCTTAGTGCACAAAACGTAATTAACTAAAACTCTTAGGCATCCTCCACTTCAAACAGCAGTCGACAGGGGTGTTCAACCTTCTCATCCATTTCGACTATGACAGACAATATTCTGGAATGAACACTCGGGGATGCTCCGGACCTCCGAGTGAAACTTCTGATAGGTAGTAAGCTGACTGGTATTGATTAAGTAGACGGCACGGCTCTCCACCGTTCTTCCGCAGACAACATGCAGACCAAGCAGAACAGACCGGACGATCCTCAACATCATCACTGTCATCATGGACAGCAATACATCAGTGGTTCACACTGATGCTTAACTGCCACACAACCATGAGGGAAAAAAACCCTATATAGGAAGAGAGGAGAAAAAAGAAGGGGAGGAGAAGGGACCTAACTACTAAAAATAGCTACGTCTATATTCAAACATACAACATCAAGGCGCCTACACCTTGCAAACAAACAACCGAGCTGTGAGTGAAAGTAAGGCGTCATCAGCGAGACAGCTTCCTTACGGCTTTCACTGCCCCGCATCATTAAGTGCACTCACTTCACAGACAACTCGGCCAAACAACGACAACATTCACGCCACTGAGCTCGATTAGCCGCCATCTCACCTAACGTCTGCTGACGGTCGCCACGAAGCTATCAAAGAACTAAAGCTGTGTTTTCCCCGCCTAAAATCAAGCCACTTTTAAAAGAATGTAGGACATGGCACATTGGTGGTGTAAATCGATGCGCTCAACAGCATCATCCTTTACTAAATCGAGAAAACGAAGCGCGTGGAAAGAGTAACTTGCTGGTGGGGAAAACTGAGGATAAGAGGCACCATGCAACCGTCGTATCAAGCAAACTTAAGGTAGCACTTGGACTGCCGTCTGTCAGAAACCGATTACCTTTGGGTACGGTAACAACCCATAAATCCCCAGACAATGGATCAGATACCATACTAGTCGAGAGTGCCCTACTTGCAAACTGAGGTATCAAACGCCGGCCCGGTGAGATTATCTTGGAAGCACAAACTAATGATAATAAAGTCCAGGCCAGTATGTTATTTTCTGTTGTAGAAAGCTTAGATGCAAGTGAAAATCTTACGGTCAATCGATCGTTGTCTATACAACCGCTAACTGAGTTGCCCCGTTTTGTACCCACAAGCGAGCAACTGCGAACCTGGCCACATTTAAGTGATGTGCCGTTACCTGTGATTCCAGGAGCAACGGTCTCCGTGCTGATTGGATGTGATGTGCCGATGGCTCACTGGGTTCTGGATCAGAGGTTTGGCCAAGGTGAAGACCCGTACGCTGTACGTGGACCTCTGGGCTAGATGTTGTTAAGACCAACACAGATAGAAGGTCACAGGCACACCAGGGCCCTCGGTATACTATTTGTCTGGTGATGCATCAGTGTCGACTGAACAGGATCTTCAGCTTTGAATTTAATGAACTCCAGTATATCCAACATGTTACGTTTGTGGAAGACCGCACCACCATTGTGTCTACGAGAAGGTCCCCAACAGTCTTTTATGGTCATTACCAGATAGCCCTACTTTGGAGGGATGGCCAGCTGGTTTTGCCAAACAACAGAGGGTTATCGTGTCACAGACTCAACGAGCTGAAAAGGCGTTTTATACACGATAAGATGCTGTATCACCTTCACATGTCCAGGACGGAACAGTACATCACCAATGGCCCGGATGAACTTTGTCCAGTGCTCGAGGGTAGAAAGGGATGTTTAACTAACGGATAACTACCGCACCACCCAACGTTCAAATCTACAGACCTAAAGCAGGTGGCAGCCACCCAGGTCTCGTTAACGATAAAAATCAAGAAACCCACTAATCCTAAGGTAGTTTTGGATTGCGCTGTCAAACGCCAGGGTGTCTCTTTGAACTCTCAACTACCTAACGGCCCAGTCTTGGTAAGACAGCCTATGTGGTGCGCCTCTTTGGCTTCGCCAACATCCATATGCGTTTGGAAGCCGGTACTGACACAATGTTTTACCAAGTCAAGGTGTCTACTGATGCTCAAGACTGCCTAAAATTCACACGGTGATCTAAAGGCTACTTACTTCAAAAACCTTTGGCGCACAGATTGACGGTGAATCCCTTTGAAGCTAGTTTTTCATCAAGTTGTGCAAGCCTTGCTTTGAGGCAGACGACAGAAGACCACCTTGATGCCGAGGGCCAATGTACGGCTGAGATGCTACAAAAGGCCTTCTACGTGGATGACTGTTTGATGAGCCTGTCAACTGCGAAGGATATGCAAGCGGTTGCCCTGTTGCTCAAGTCAATCTTATTCAAGAGGTGGCTCTCGACTGACACAATTTGATGGCAACGTAGAAGAAGTCTTCACTGATATACCAAAAGAAGACCTCAGTTCTATCACAGTAAACCTGGACCGGCAGCAGACGGAAGCACAGAAGGCCCTCGGAGTCGTATGGGATAGCCAAAGTGATAATATACGTTTTAAAGTGAGTGGCTAGCAAAGTCGGGCTACTCGGTGGAATATTTTGTCCCCGATAACTTGATTGTTCGACTCTCTCGGCTTGGTCGCTCCAGTTTTACATTGTGCCATTTACAGAGACTGAGATCATGCAGGCGTCACAGATCGCGTAAGTTGGCAAAGCGCCATCTCAGCGTTAGCTGTGTGTTGTGTGATCTCATCGGACATTTCATCAGCGTTGATACAGCTCCTAAGACATATGAACTCTTCAACTGCTTTCAACGGCTCGACGTCAAGAATGTAGGCAGACACGAAGCCCTGCCAATCTTAATACAGAAGTGTGTACTTAGTAAGTACAAAGGCCATTCTGCACTGATGAGTTTAAGCCTCCAACCTGCTCGAGTTGTTCTGGGACTCCTGTGAACTCACAGACTGAGGCCATGTCGTCCGCATACTCTGTTTCTGGAAGTCGGGCGTCTGGGGAAAATTCCACACCGTCATATTTGCACTCTGTCGGCGCACACTCTAGAACCTCGTCTACGGCAAAATCAAGTAGGAAGGGAGGGGTTGAGCAACCTTGTCGCACCCCACTTGAGATGCTAAAGGTCGGTGATACGCTGCCATAAACCCTAACAGTGTCCGAGGTCTGACAGTAAACTGCTTTCAGGATGTTTACATACTTTTCATACATACCCTCTCACGACAGACAGTCTTGAAGTGCAGCTCTGTTAACCAAATTAAAGGACCCTCTGATGTCTAAGAGGAAAACAAATGTTGACCTTCTACGTGAGCAGCGAAGTTCAAGCATCTGTTGAAGTGCAAAAATGTGATCAAGGTGGTCACTATCAGGGTGAAACCCAACCTGCCTCCTACGGACGTTTCTCACATGATTCATCTAGTCTACGAAGTACAATGATTGCGCGCAACTTTGACGCGATAAGACTCGGCCCTCTCTGTCAGTAATTTGCACGCGAAGTGCGTGAGCGCCCTTTGAAAATAGGGAGGACGTTGGCCAAACCCCGGTGACTTGGATCAACTTTTCTGGTCCGGAGTTTATGGAGCAGAACAGTCAACTGCTTAACTGAGTCGGCGCTTTCATATAGGAAAAGGCAGATGGGAGTTCATCTTGGCCGGGTGCCCTATGACGTTACAGAGACCCAATTTCGACAGGGTCTTCGAGTTCCGAGGGATCGGAACCGTCACCAAACCAATGATCACAAGCAGGGACCCGAGACGTAGTCAGTGGCGTGGTTGGTCGGTTGGACTGCTGCTGAAAGTGCTAAACCCGGGGTCCTGGGCATCGTTGCAGGTTGAGACTAGGCTCACCGCTGGCTCCGCGGATTGCCTCGTTCACACGTGACTTTCTGCAACCAGCTGCTCGGATGAAATGGAAAGGCTTCCGACGGTTTCAGGTGGTGGCGATTCGTTTAACCTCAATAAGACGCCGTGTCCACTAGGCTTCGCGTTTCTCTGGTTGTTGCCTCCGGAACCTGCAGGTGATTAGCCTTGAGGGTCGAGTTGCACTGATTGCTGAATGGAATATCCCGGCGAGCGCTGGAAGGTTCCAGCGGTCGCACAAGGACTCAGCCGTTGGCAGCTGAACAGGTAGTAGTACTACACGAAGTGGTACCGCACTTATGCATTGTACGTCGTTTGTGTGCTCAGTGCGATTCAATGTAGGCTAGTGGGTGGATAAGTTGATTAGAGACAAGGGCACACTGTTGAGAGTGAAGCGGCTGCAATCGTAATAGGTTAGATGCATCAATTTTTGGCTGACGGTGAAGTGACCTCCAGCCAAAAACGCTAAACGAACTTGGCGCGTAACAGTGCGTGGTGAGAATCCACGCGGATGCTTCAGATTGACTTGCAATCTTGGAAACACCTACGCCGTCGATAGCTGATGGTCATGCGGTCAATCTCTGCCCACGACTGACTCGACAGTGGAGGTCACCACGTGGTGCACTGATGGCTAGAAAGTCTGAAACTAGTACGTACTAGAAACAGATCGTTATCTGCACAGCAATACAGCAAACATTCACCATTGTCTTTTCGATGAGTACCGTAAGAGTGCGTGACATCTAAGTCGCGCTCCTCAGCGCTCCGTTCACATGCTTGAGCGTTCAAGTCTCCAACCAGTACCTATAATATCCGTAAGCTGCGCAGTGTGGAAGAGAAGTGGGATGGTGATGAAACCATCCTTGACCGCGTATGCACTACAGACTGTGGAGGTATTTACCGCAACAGCAGGCAGAAAGCGTTTGCGATGGGCGTCTTTCGCTGCTCTAGCAGTATCTTCAAGTTAGACAGCACAAAGGTGGTTGCTGACGAGTACCTATCCCAGCAGCACATTCACCGTGTATGGACTCAGAGCGGTCTCAACAACGGCTGGGCTAGTAGCTTCGGCTGCAGGGTCTTCAGAAGGGTGCGCGTTATATCTGTGTGGTGAAGTGGTTGACGGAGATTAAAGATGTAGCACTGAGTACGAATCCTGAGGAGGTGCCGCAGAAAAACAACAGATATCGATGACGGGGGTCTTCAAAGTACGCGCGCGAGCTGCCTGGTGACTTATTTGTGTGCTCGGACATTGAAGGTGGCAAACGTTAATGGTGTTCGGGGGTGAGCATGGCTTGTTTCCTCCGTCCAAATCAGCCTTGAAATTTGACGCGCTGTCTTTCTGACTACGACTTTCATCGCAAGCGGCGGGTGAGGTGATTTTTTATTGCGCGGTCAAAAAGGGAGTGGCGGTCAACAACTACTCGTGTATCTCCAAAATGGCCTTGCTCGCTCATCCTGACCCTAGTCGCTCAGTTGTCGATTGTAACCGACGCTTCCAGTACAGCTGTTGGCGCCGTGTTCATAACAGTACGTTGGAAGTAGTTGATAACCCTTTGCATTCTTCTTCAGACGGTTAGTATAGTATATATATAGTATATAGTATATAGGGCATGAATTGCTTGCCGTTTATCTAGCAATAGGCCATTGTCTGCGTGCAGTTGAAGGCCGACGGTTCACGGTCTACCCTGACCATAAACCTTCGGTGTATTCTTTGAATTCATCGTCCGACAGGTATTCCCCCAGGAAAAGCAGGAACCTAGACAATATCTCTCCGTTTACGACCGATATACTGCGCGTATCAGGTGTCCTCAATCCTGTCGCCGACGATCTTTCACATGTCTACCAGGTGAGCGATTTTACGCCTATTCCTCTTGATTTGGCCGCTAGGGTTGCTGCGCAGACATTGGACCCCGAGATTGAGCAACTCTGTCACATATCTCACTCAACATACTGCCTGCTTCCTTAACTTCCTCTGAAGGCAACATTCTGTGCGGTGTTTCATAAAGCGTGCCTAGCCCCGTAGTACCATTATCGTTTCGGCGTGCAGTGTTCAACGCACTGCATAACCTATCGTGCCCTGGCATACGTGCTTCAGTGAAGCTTATCGCGGAACACTTCGTGCGATCCCAAGTGAATCGCGACCTTCGACATTGGGCTTGCTGATGTCTGGAATGTTAACCATCTGAAGTTCATAGGCATACCAAGAGCCGCGGCACCCGATGCACATCTTCATCGCGTGCGTGTCGATCTCGTCGGACCGCTGCCACCCTCTAACAGCTTCAACTTACTCATGACATGGGCCGACCGTTTTACTCGGCGGTCGAAGGCAATCCAACTCCACGATTGAGCTTCCGAAACGGTGGCCCGCGATCTGTTGGAATGTTGGGTTGTCTAATTTGGTTGCCGCACTTTGGTGACTACGGACCGTGGTTCTAATTTTGAAGAATCTTCCACAAATCGCCTGAATACCCTTGAGTGCAGGCACAAACGTACCACCGCCTATCATCCGCGATCTAACGGAATGGTGGCACGTTTGCATCTACAGTTAAAAGTAACACAAAGTGCGAAGTTGAACCCTTCCTGGCGAGCGGCCTTACCACTATTCGTTTCTGGGTTGCGTAACCCCATCAAGATGGACTTGAAGGCCACACAGGCTCAACTCGTCTACGGTTGCACCCTACGTTTGCCCAACGAATTAGTGTCTCCTTCGACAACCAAACCTGTCGATTACGGAAGGTAAGTGGCTCTCTTGACGAATCGCATGCGACGGATACGTCCAGTTCAATCACAAAGTGTCGCCACTCGTGCATTTGCACGAGGAACTTTCTTTCTGCTCTCAAGACTTCATACGAACAGATGGCTCACAAAGGACTTTTGTAGCTGTCAAACGCGGGCCATTTTCGCGCGTTACAGCTAAGCGAAAAGTCTTTTACTGTCGAGCGTGATGGCAAACGCGAAATCGTTTCACTTAATTGAGTTGAACCCGCGTTCATTGAAGAAAATGACCCCAATGTCCTGCGTACGCCTTCAGCTCCGCCGTCCCGTTTCGAACATGGCTTAAACATTGACCTTATAAAACAAACTAATGTCAAAACTTCGTATGGAATTTTGATTGTCACGTGATAATCATTCTAGAAGTAGCTGCTAATTACCCAATAATCGTGGAATACTATAACAATTACCTGCCGATATTATATACTTTATTGAAAGGAAAAGAAAACATTATATCGCGTAAAGTTTTTGTCAAGAAAATATTATATATACATTATTTATCATATTACATGTGATCACTCCGCATTTCCCCATTTAACACGTAAGATTGTGTTTTTTTCTCACTCTTGAAGAACATCCGTTATGCGAGCAAAATTTCCGCGATGAATGGACGTTAGAAGTCCTGTATTGACCGGGCAGTTCGCGAGACTTTCAACTTATTGATGTTTTCGAACAATCGAAGAAGTCTGCGCTGGAGTTTGCTCAATTTCGCCGGATTTTGGAAATTCCCGTACTCCCTCGCCCGAGCCGAATTATTTCAACATTTTTCCGTAGCTAATTACGTCAAATAACGGCGGAATCCTCGAAGATGCATTTGCACGTATTTCCCGGCATGACCTTGAAATATTTGAAACATCGTCCACACATAACCTTGTACAAGAAAAATTAGTATAACATCTTTTGAACTGAATCTGTGGAACAAGCGAACTATTTCTTTTCCTGGTGTGTGCATCAAACTTTCGTAAACCGCAACCCATTTCTCTCTGATTATGCTTTCTTTTGTCAGCAGACTTCATGTTTGTCTTATAATGTAACCATTTGTTGATTTGTAACGCCTGTAATTATCTGTCATGATCGCACACATCCGAGCGTGTCTCTCACGAATGCGTTGCGGTATATACATTGTTGTTATACGTCAAACAAACCTGATTACAGCCATTCACCTTTCCCGGCACTGCATGACATATATGGTAGACGAGTGCGGAAGCCTGTAAAGTTTAAGTACTTTAGTGTTTTACACATACAAAATACTCGTTTATGGCACCTGTCCTTTTACCGTAATTTGGTCACATTTTTTTCTGTATACACTAGCACGTCTTTTCGAGTTCATTATAAGCGTGATCTTAGCACAACCAGCTTCGCAATACTGGTCAACGAATTGAAAGGTATCAGACCTATCACGGACTACCGATGCCGAACAGTCCCTCAACACGGTGAGCTTGTTTTTCTGCCTGGCACAGGTATTTCACCTTTCGTTCAGTTTTAGATCACCTGGACTTGGTGCAATGGAGAGACAACTCCTGAAGGACTATCGTTCAGCACTGGGTAAACCTACCTCCCCTTTTTCTCACTTGTGAGTCTTTTGGGGTTGGGTAGCCCGCTGCGATAGATGTGCACCTGAAGACTAAATAACTTAAATAATCTAAATAACGGACTCAATCAGCGCACCGTTAGTCCGCGACCGACCACTTATGGACCTTTCTGCTGTGATTCCTGCCAACTGGACATTTATCTGCCAACTGACCTCACATTTTGGTTACTTCATGGTTGCATGTCCGTATTGTGCAACGAAGACCCTGTTTACCCTAGTGGCCTTCTGAGGGAAGCTCTGTAGCGACCTTTTAGAATAGCTTAATTTTTGTTGGTATTTTGTTGTACAAATTGATGCTCCCTGATGAAGGACGTTTGGTTAACCCGACGGTATGCCCAGATTTCCGCTAACGTAGAACTTCTTCACTTTTCCGTTCCGCGCGCTACACGCAGGACGCTTGCTGGCTGTACATTTTCTTGTTCCTCGGTCGTGGCAATATATAGAGTACTGCGCTGTTTTGTCTTCTGAACTCGTTGCTATCGGGTAACTCGTCGAATCTGGTGTGAGACTTTGTGGGAGAGCTGCCATACCGGCGAAAGTTCAGACACATTTTCTGTGGGCAGGAATGATGACCTCGACGAAATGTTGAAGCCTCTATCAAAAGGAGATAATATGGTGATTCACAATCTTGTGGCTTCTCTAAGGATCCCGGCTGCAACCATGTTTTCCCGCTTGTTTGTTCTGTACGCATGATTCTGTGTACGCCTGCTATAGGAGGCCTGATATGAACTCAGTGCCACTTTCTTCAGTCGTGCAACTAATTGCACGCAGCGAACGCTTGTCCTTTCCTAACGACTCATCTCTATTCCATTCTTCAAGGTCGTTTAACCCGGACCTTTTCGAGCGTTGTTTAACGCCCTTTTCGAATGGTGCGCTTTATGAGTGTCGCCAAGTGGGCGGTAGCCCACCTCGCGCTTCTTTTTTCTCTTGGTTGCTGCCGTTGGTCCCAGACTAGGCTAGAGCTAACTACTTATCATATTTCCAAACATTGCTGGAAATATACGGTTTGTTTCCAAACCCCACTGCGTTCTCTAGTTCGATGCCTGTTGGGACTACGTTTCGAATGCTCTTCAGGAAAGGCGTTCTAAATTGTTAGTGGACGAGGGTCTAGCGTATACCCACTTGTCCACTACAGTAAAAGTTTTGAAACTGGAAACATAGGTGACAAAGCAAGTCTGATGGAGGGTCAATTCGTAGACAGAGTTAAATGACTTTTACAAAAAGGCGTTACTGTAAACACATAAGGATGAACGAGTCATACCAACTGGCCATATCATACTTCGTTTATACGGTCTACCCAAGGTCCATAAGCCAAGTTATCCATTGAGGTTAATTTACGATAAACGGAAATTGCACCACGAAGTAACAGCATAGTGGCTAGCACAAAATTTCAGTGTATACATCAGCAAGTTTGCCCTCGCTATCTATGAGACACGTTTGGATTTATTGCCGTAGTGGAGAACATAGGTAAGAGTTGACAGGGCGTGTTCGCTAGACACTTACTCGACACTGACAAATGCTTCTGCTGATTCTGGACACGAGCAGTAAATTCTACGTTCGGATTGGTACGATTGAAGTTGAGGGCACAATAACGAACCGTACACGGGAGACTCAAATCACCAAACACTCATATCGGGTTCCCAGGCATTTCCGCTGCGCCATACGACCACGGCCACCGGCCTACACAAAGTCAATCTCAGACACGCTCATGCCTGTACCGCACTGTTCGAACCGTTGTAGTGTGGGTCTTTCGTACATATTCTCATCGGCTGATTACATTAAGTACTGGCCAAAAGCTTCTCACACTGTTACACGTAGCATACTCTGAATTAGTACTAAAACCTCTTGGTTGAAATTTCCTTTTGGCTTACTTTGTACCGTTTTATCTGCCCGTTAATTTATTAGTCGTTTATTAGCCACTGAGATCGAAGATAGCAACCATTGGTGTTGTGGCGGTACACATGGTTCTTTCATTGAATTTTCCATGTCGTTTTCGTGACTACCTATCTCTTGTTGGTAAAAGTCGATGTATAACATATAAATTTGACGAGATGAGTTGATGCATACTTTACCGGTCTATTTTATATTGTATACCATTTTAGCTGATGGACTACTTGCACGGCTTCAACGATCTACCGAGGATAGAGGATCTGTGCTCGTTCATCACAAATCAAGCCGTGGAGCAAAAGCCGTGAGTTACGATGTGCTCAGTAGGTGAAGCTTACCGGGTATTGTACATATTTTCATAATTCGTTTTACTTTCATATGCAGCCTACACCACTCGTCCCTGTACAAAATGAACACCACGTGTTTGAATTGATTTTACTTAACGATACACGTTTGTTGTGCGCATATCGTCTCCTTAGTGCTTCTGTTCCACGTAGTTCGTGATTGCCTACAACGAGTTATTCAGCGAGTGCATTTTGAACTGACTATTAACGTTGCTACCTTTATATAATTATAATCCCACAAGTTCACGTACTTCCGGTTGCACAGTTCACGTGATACTTGCTGTCGATTACGCCTGTATGTCGTTAGAAGAAAACAGGCTGCTGGTTAGCCCTTTCCCTTTGTAGTAAAACCACGACATAACCGCCTCCGTATACTACGTACATCCAACAAGTCGTCGGCCTACTCCACTTGAAGGAAACGGCTTCAGGCAGCTGATCGAGTACAACACTCCAACCGCCGGGCTATAGTGGGCTGCGAATGGTTACGGTAAGTACAAAACTACCAGGGATATCTGCTATATCCGTCATCGGTGGAAACCTCCGATTATAAGTAAGTGAGTTCGTGTACACTGACAGAGCGAAAAATCCGCCTCAGATTTACTCATACGGAGACTTGCGGCAGACTGCGTGCCATCACAGACGATAATAATAGATATATCCACCTATGCTTTATACAGAAGCAGTGAGTGCAGTCGTTTGGAAATTTTTCTAATGTGGTCAACGTCGTTGTCACGTAAGGAGCCAACCGCCAAGTGTGAATTTTCAATCATTCCATATTTGCGGTCGTAGCTTGAATCTGTATGAGTTCATGTTCACAGACGGACTGGGTCACGGACGACCCGTGATGTGTGCCTACGACTTCAGTAAAAAGTACGCTTCCATGCGTCGTCTGTTGTGATTGTAGAATGTACGTCAGCTGATTGTCCAGCATAGGTGTCAGTACGTCGAACGATACGTTCTAGTGGAAAAGCCTGCTTCCTCCTTGTTCAGTCACGTCGCCTTCTGGAAAGTGTTTTAGATTTCACTTATTATGGGTTTATTTAATCGCATAAACTTACGGACAGTTTTATGACCATATTGCACAACCAGCTGATTCTGGATTACAGTTGGCAGTAAACAGAGCGAACAGAGACACGTTGACTAACGTTAACATTATGTTTGAAAATCCTTGCTTGAATCTGTAGCTGCTCACCCATGATGATCCTGAATATATTTCGTTCCCAGCTGAATCTTATGGTGAATATACAGTCTTACCTCGATAGCACACCCTATATAGTCTTCTAGAGACTCTGGGGCTTTCTGGGGCTGGCTGTGGGCAAAAATGAGGTGTGAAGTAATTGCCCTGGGGTACCAATGGGTGCAAAATGAGAGCTGGCCCTCCAAAATCATTTTACTGCACAGCAGGTCACCTACGCACCCGATTTCGCTCTTATCTTAACTGTCACGTACTTTTCTCTCATTTTCTTCTTATTTATCGCGTTACTTCATCTGAATTGCTCTTCAGACTACAGGAGGAGCCACGAGTGCGAGAATACAAGCGACAATGAACGGAATATTGTAAATGCGTGCACATTATTATCCATTATCATAAATGAACAACACGATTTTTCGAATCGGCACATTGATTTCTTAGCATACACCTCGTGGACAGTGCAAATCAGGCCTCCGTTCATTGATCCTCAATGCACATATGCATCGTTCATCTTCGAAAAATGTCCGCAAGGTGACGGACTGAATACTGTAAATAGGGACATCATTGAAGCAAGGCAACATAGTGTGGCTGTTAATGCGGATGAAATTGCAGCAGAAAAGCGTTTGATTTACTGTGTGGCAAGCGATAGCTAATAGTGGTAAGGCAATTATGGTTGATGTACCACGTTGGATAAACACAGGTAAAACGTGAGTGCAGTTTAAAAACGCGAGCAAATAGTTGGATAATAGTCCGTCTTACATGACTTAAGGACTTGTAATATAGTTACACCTATTCCATCGATCTGAAAAATGAGAGAAAAAGAAATGTAGTGACAGATAACGCAACGATGTATGGACTTTCGAAGTTCAGTCGTAAAACTCCGACCCAACCTCATCCTCTTCAGGTAATTATCCCCGTGTAATCTGCCTCTCCTGTTTCTGACCGTTAACTGCACCTTGACCTAGATGTCTTATTTCAACGAGTCACTTTGATTGTTTTACGAATAGCCAGTCGTCGGTTATTGTAATTCTGCTTGAGTGGTGCGTGCATCACCTTTTTGGAGCTCGGCTCGTCCCCATTGTTTTGAACTTGTTGACTGCTCAGGAGAACTCTGTTGGGTATGAATGACATATTATGTGATTATAGTTCATCTTTAGCCTGTTCGGCACCAAACATTAATTTATTTCCCGGAAACGATCCGTCAATCGAAACTGTGGAGGATTTCCGATGATCAACTTTGTTAATTTGTTCAACGGTACCGTGGCATTGTGATCCAATCTTGTTTTGATTAGTTGGGATCGTTGGTTTATCATTACGCGTTGCAGAACGTCTTCATGGAAGATCATATTAACGATGCATGTTATTTTGAATACGAGATGCCCCGTACTACGTGTGGGAATTGTTTGTACTCTCTGTCGCATACTCTCAATTCATACTTTTGTATTGGGAGTGGGTGAACATACGAATCAGAAAGCAGCTACCTAAATATATGCACACACACACATACATGTATACATGTTTCATTGACATGTACATAATGAATGAAAGCTAAATAAAATCAGTTTTCATTCCCAGTTTTCGTCCACCTTCGCGGTCCTGCACGTTATGGAACTACTCCCATGTTTCCAATTCCATTCCCTTATCCCTCACTCTGACGATACCAGAGTTAGATACGGTCTCTGGAAATGAATAATGACCGAGAAAAGTGTTATTACCTGCGACAGCTTGTATGGCCGTAAGTTTATTGTCCTGATGCTTTCCATGTATCCCATCGCATTTCAGCTGCATTGAGGAAGTCACAATGAACACCGACGAAAATACCCTATATAAGAGATCACAAAAATCAGTACCCTGTATTCGGGCCAATTTGGATACAACAACATTATAGTATTGCACACGTTCTAGCTGTTGTTCACACGAAGGAAACCCGCATGTTGAAATTATTGTTCTGAAAACAACGTGTACAGGTTGTCTTGATGCTGCAGCCGTTGGATTTTCCGTCGGCTGTACTCTGTTGGTTAACGCGTGGATAACCGCTCCAGCACTTGGTGTGTTTCTTCAACGAAGCTATAGCGTCTGAGCATAATGATGTAATCGCGAGTCTTACCAGAAGTTTAGTAAGTTGCTGAAGGCAACGCAGCTTCACTGCTCCGCGCCCGCGTACAGCAGGGTGACGCAGCGGATACAGCCGGTGAAAGTGCCATTTTCCTTTGAGAACTGTAAAAGATTGAAAGTAGAAATTACGACACATAGTTTGCGTAGTAGGTGTTGAAGCGAAATGCCTCAGCACAGCTTCTGGTGGCCACCTTTAAGCACTAACAATGAAGGCGCTGACACAAAGGGCTTGATAACCCTGCAGAATATTGGCCACGACTGTGTATGACAGTAAGTGCACACTCGCCTGCCCGCAATGTTCAACTGCATTCATTGTTCCTTGCGGTCGGCTTCGGCAGGCCGGCAGAACGATAAGGTTAAACCGCGGATCAAATCAAAGTTGGCATAAACTCCGTCTTCTGTAGCAACTCTAATACAAGCTCTCGGAGTGCCTATCAGTGTCCGAGGGTCTTCGGGTAAATCGAGGCAGTAATATCTAAGAAGACAGAAGTGGAAGTGGACTTTCACTGGAAAGTGTGGCAGAAGAAGAGAAGATGAAGCAATGTGGACTTTCCACGTTAACGGACAACCAACAGGACCTTTGTTCAGCTTGCGAAAAGAAAAGCTCTGCGACCATGTTATTTTGATTACAATGAGTACTCTCAAGATGATTGAAAAAGAATTTGTACGAAACCGACAAGGAGAACACGACACTGGACGTCTCACAATAGCCTGTTGATGATAAATTAGACGGGCCGGCTGTTTGAGGCCTATAACCCAAATGACCTTCCAGCTGTTGTTGCAACCTCCCGAAAAGATACGCCGGATCGACTATAGAATAGAAGCGCGTTCCCGACAGAATTCAAATTTCCTGCTTTGAGATGAAGAAAATGGAAAACCTCAGTCCCGAGAAGAAAGCGATGGATGAGTGCAAAAACCACTTTGTTTCGTTCAAAACGTGACGATCAAAGTATTTATATGGTGTACGGTGACGTAAAAACATTCTGGGAGACAAAAAGTAAATTACAACTACTAAAATAGCAGCTAGGATCATTGAGCTACCGATGAGCATAGCGGTATAAAGGTTCAGCAGACGAGAAAACAACAAACGGTACCTCTGGATTGTTCTGGGAATCTGTGTTCACTTAAACTGGAAATAAACTTTTTCTCAGGGATGATGGTTTTCAATACAAAAATGGGTACGCCGACACCTACTCCATAATCGTTGTTGGGCTTAATCATGGAATGGCTTCCGAGGGTGTTAGGGTGCTCATTTTTTCCGTCCAAAAACCGCCTCCGTCCTGAGAAGAAAAAAACGATGGGCTCAACCCTACTTAGCGGAACTGTTCAGGGTGGTCCAGCGGTGACTTTGGTTAGTCTTTTTTTCTACCCGTCCGACTCTTATTCCGTTATGGTTCCATTTGATGATTCGGGAGTGTTTTTCTGGTCACTACAACCCTATAAATACTTTGTACTTTTTCGCCATGTGACACGTACTCGGGACGGAACAAAGCTTGCTATTTGCACGCGTCTTTTGGCTTGTCTTGGGAGCAGATCACGGGACAGTTGCGATAATTTTTCGGGATCGAGATTTCCGTGTTAATTAATATCAGAAGGAGGGTTACAAGCAGAGGGTCCAGTTTGCAGGGGACCAGGGGGATTCTCCATCAAATTCGTCACTCGTTAAAACGAGCTTCCCTACTCCAAATTAATATCAGAAAGAGGGTTACAGCAGAGGGTCCAGTTTGCAGGGGCCAGGGGGATTCTCCATCAAATTCGTCACTCGTTAAAACGAGCTTCCCTACTCCAAATAACTATCGCGGAGAAATTTGTTAGAACTGCAACCATCTGACCTGCTGACAGCACTTTTTCGGTGTCCAAGTGGGTCACAGAAAATAATCCGTGGGGTATTTTGTAGCCATGTCTTCGGTAGACGTAATCTAGCACAGACCTTAAGTTCACACTTAGAGCGTCAAGCCACCTGCAGCAAGACTGGTCACTGTAATCACTGTGGTAGACTGGAGCTACGTATGACCGTACAGTTGACACCAGTCCGTTCGTTGCATGTTGCAGTACATTCGCGGTTGCTTAACAAACGAAAGTCAGTTTTCTCTTCTGTGCACATTTTTGAACCCCACATCACTCATGAACCCATTAATGTCGATCGTTTGAAGGTGTAATACCTATTGGTTCCCACACAGTTCGAAACAATCAACTGCAGATTAAGGCGTAAATAAGTACTCGGTTTTCTCTGATCAGTATATTCTTCAATTGAACTTGTCTCCAAGACAGACCATGAACTTCCGCCGTGGCACCGCAAACTTGGGATGTGATTCAATGGCGTCCCGAGCGACTGGTGGATGCCATAAATACTGTATCTTCCTAGTGGTCACCTAGGGGTGCTCGCGGCTACTGGCATCCTCACAGTTGCCCGAGCTCCCNCAACGGCCTACACAAAGTCAATCTCAAACACGCTCATGCCTGTACTGCACTGTTCGAACTGTTGTAGTGTGGGTCCTTCGTACATATTTCTCATCGGCTGATTACATTAAGTACTGGCCAAAAGCTTCTCACACTGTTACACGTAGCATACTCTGAATTAGTACTAAAACCTCTTGGTTGAAATTTCCTTTTGGCTTACTTTGTACCGTTTTATCTGCCCGTTAATTTATTAGTCGTTTATTTGCCACTGAGATCGAAGATAGCAACCATTGGTGTTGTGGCGGTACACATGGTTCTTTCATTGAATTTTCCATGTCGTTTTCGTGACTACCTATCTCTTGTTGGTAAAAGTCGATGTATAACATAAATTTGACGAGATGAGTTGATGCATACTTTACCGGTCTATTTTATATTGTATACCATTTTAGCTGATGGACTACTTGCACGGCTTCAACGATCTATCCGAGGATAGAGGATCTTTGTGCTCGGTTCAATCACAAATCAAGCCGTGGAGCAAAAGCCGTGAGTTACGATGTGCTCAGTAGGTGAAGCTTACCGGGTATTGTACATATTTTCATATTTCGCTTTATTTTTATATACAGTCTACAGCACTTGTTCTTGTACAAAGTGAACACCACTTGTTTGAATTGATTCTACTTAGCAATACACTTTTGGTGCGCGCGTCTCGTCTCCTTGGTGCTCCTGTTCCACGTAGATCGGGATTGCCTATAGTGAGCTATTCAGCGAGTGCATTTTGAACTGACTATTAACGTTGCTACCTTTATATAATTATAATCCCACAAGTTCACGTACTTCCGGTTGCACAGTTCACGTGATACTTGCTGTCGATTACGCCTGTATGTCGTTAGAAGAAAACAGGCTGATTGTTAGCCCTTTCCCTTTGTAGTAAAACCACGACATAACCGCCTCCGTATACTACGTACATCCAACAAGTCGTCGGCCTACTCCACTTGAAGGAAACGGCTTCAGGCAGCTGATCGAGTACAACACTCCAACCGCCGGGCTATAGTGGGCTGCGAATGGTTACGGTAAGTACAAAACTACCAGGGATATCTGCTATATCCGTCATCGGTGGAAACCTCCGATTATAAGTAAGTGAGTTCGTGTACACTGACAGAGCGAAAAATCCGCCTCAGATGTTTACTCATACGGAGACTTGCGGCAGACTGCGTGCCATCACAGACGATAATAATAGATATATCCACCTATGCTTTATACAGAAGCAGTGAGTGCAGTCGTTTGGAAATTTTTCTAATGTGGTCAACGTCGTTGTCACGTAAGGAGCCAACCGCCAAGTGTGAATTTTCAATCATTCCATATTTGCGGTCGTAGCTTGAATCTGTATGAGTTCATGTTCACAGACGGACTGGGTCACGGACGACCCGTGATGTGTGCCTACGACTTCAGTAAAAAGTACGCTTCCATGCGTCGTCTGTTGTGATTGTAGAATGTACGTCAGCTGATTGTCCAGCATAGGTGTCAGTACGTCGAACGATACGTTCTAGTGGAAAAGCCTGCTTCCTCCTTGTTCAGTCACGTCGCCTTCTGGAAAGTGTTTTAGATTTCACTTATTATGGGTTTATTTAATCGCATAAACTTACGGACAGTTTTATGACCATATTGCACAACCAGCTCATTCTGGATTACAGTTGGCAGTAAACAGAGCGAACAGACCACGTTGACTAACGTTAACCTTATGTTTGAAAATCCTTGCTTGAATCTGTAGCTGCTCACCCATGATGATCCTGAATATATTTCGTTCCCAGCTGAATCTTATGGTGAATATACAGTCTTACCTCGATAGCACACCCTATGTAGTCTTCTAGAGACTCTGGGGGCTTTCTGGGGCTGGCTGTGGGCAAAAATGAGGTGTGAAGTAATTGCCCTGGGGTACCAATGGGTGCAAAATGAGAGCTGGCCCCAAATCATTTTACTGCACAGCAGGTCACCTACGCACCCGATTTCGCTCTTATCTTAACTGTCACGTACTTTTCTCTCATTTTCTTCTTATTTATCGCGTTACTTCATCTGAATTGCTCTTCAGACTACAGGAGGAGCCACGAGTGCGAGAATACAAGCGACAATGAACGGAATATTGTAAATGCGTGCACATTATTATCCATTATCATAAATGAACAACACGATTTTTCGAATCGGCACATTGATTTCTTAGCATACACCTCGTGGACAGTGCAAATCAGGCCTCCGTTCATTGATCCTCAATGCACATATGCATCGTTCATCTTCGAAAAATGTCCGCAAGGTGACGGACTGAATACTGTAAATAGGGACATCATTGAAGCAAGGCAACATAGTGTGGCTGTTAATGCGGATGAAATTGCAGCAGAAAAGCGTTTGATTTACTGTGTGGCAAGCGATAGCTAATAGTGGTAAGGCAATTATGGTTGATGTACCACGTTGGATTAAACACAGGTAAAACGTGAGTGCAGTTTAAAAACGCGAGCAAATAGTTGGATAATAGTCCGTCTTACATGACTTAAGGACTTGTAATATAGTTACACCTATTCCATCGATCTGAAAAATGAGAGAAAAAGAAATGTAGTGACAGATAACGCAACGATGTATGGACTTTCGAAGTTCAGTCGTAAAACTCCGACCCAACCTCATCCTCTTCAGGTAATTATCCCCGTGTAATCTGCCTCTCCTGTTTCTGACCGTTAACTGCACCTTGACCTAGATGTCTTATTTCAACGAGTCACTTTGATTGTTTTACGAATAGCCAGTCGTCGTTTATTGCAATCTGCCTGAGTGGTGCGTGCATCAACTTTTTGGAGCTCCGCTCGTTACCATGAAACTCGTTCTCGCGTAGTTTTTCTTCCTTCCCCGTTTCTGTGTACCATGGTTTCATTTGCGCTCGCTCGTTCCGCCACTACGTGACTGTTGCATTTGGTCGTATTCACATGGACTGTTAATCCCTGAACTCGAATATTTGGTTTTTCCAATTTCGGGTTTTGTCACTATTTTCTTCCACGATAATTTCCTTGCATCCTACTAGAAAGAAACACGCGTTTACGGCCGCCCTTTATTAATCGGAATCGGTTTTTCAGCGGACTCGGAATGTATAGACACTCGCCGTGTTACAGATAAGATTATTCTAGATCAAGCCTATTTACA
>LOND01001584.1:71631-82364 GCA_014220965.1 Paragonimus kellicotti | reverse complement strand
TTCGAGTCTAGCCGAGGCATTGACTTTCACAACTGGGTCTCACTTAAACCTTCAAACCAGCCAAACTACTCACTAGTAATACAGCGTCAATGCTCAACAGTGGCGTTGGTGGATTCCAGCGTGAACTGTTCGAGAAATCCTGTTGGGCAGTCGATCCCTTGGATCATTTGGTGGATTCCATATGAGACAGTGGGACGGGTGGGTAACCGAGTCCAAATGTGAAATTTCCGAGCTTCTGGCGTGGCTTCGTAGCTCAGCTGGTAGAGCGCTTGCCGCGTTCAGGCATGGTGTTTCTGTCGCTGGTTCGAATCCAGCCGAAGCCCTGAACTTTCACAATCTGGTCTCATCTAAACTGAATAGCAGATTGGACGTCCCGATTTAAACGTTCATACAACCTCCGAGGTTCACCATTAAATCCTGCAAACTAACGCAACATTCTTATGTTATATCCGTCGTGGTGGTCTGGCCTTCTTCCGACATGAACAAACTGGTTGTCTAGGTAAGTGCAGAACATGGTCACGGTTTATCTGGTTTGGTTTGTCCTTGGATGTGGTCTAGTACTGAATAGTTCTTCTTTAATTAATGTGGTGTATGCCGTTGTATTTACTCCGTACTTGCGTAGATTTGTTGTTTCGATTGTGGGTTGTGCGATACAGATGACTCTTGCTGTGTCGTTTGTAGTTAGGAATTGGCTATAGCAGTCGGGTATTTTTGGATCACACAGGTGATGACGGCTTTTACCTTATCAGTGTTACGTGGCGTACGCAGTTTCAGTTGTTTATGAAAACGGTTTGTATGCAATTTTCCGATGAGGGTTACAGACGTGGTATCAACTGAATTTCAGGGCAGTCGGGGTTGTTATAGTATATATTCATAGCGCCTGCCTAGTTCGAATCCAGCCAAAGCCCCGAAGTTCCATAATCTGGTCTCATCTAAACTGAATAGCAGATTGGACGTCCCGATTTAAACGTTCATACAACCTCCGAGGTTCACCATTAAATCCTGCAAACTAACGCAACATTCTTATGTTATATCCGTCGTGGTGGTCTGGCCTTCTTCCGACATGAACAAACTGGTTGTCTAGGTAAGTGCAGAACATGGTCACGGTTTATCTGGTTTGTTTGCCTGGAGATACTAACCTAAAATTGAGCGGGATGACCCGACTTCTATTGGTCATGTGTGCAACGGCTGCGTTGTTTGTAAAAACTGGCTAAAGCACATATGATCACACAGTATGACGCTTACTTTACATGTACGCACGCACCTGCATTGTTTATGGAACGGTTTGTAGCTAAATTTTCCGAAAGTTACAGACGACGATCAACTGAATTTCAGGTCGAACATCTCAAGCCCCTCTATGAAACGGCACAGGTGCAGACCTGTCTACACGTGAAGGGCTACAAGTGAGTGCATTTGAACAGTGGACAAAATAGGACGAGTTTTTCCATACCACTCCCGATATCACTCTTTAGCTTGATGTTCATTAGTAAGTATAACTTAAAGCAGTAATCTAAATAAGGTTTGTTTCAATAGTTTACCGGTACTTACTAGTTGTATTACGACAGGCACTTACGGTATGCCACTAGAACAACATCTGTGAGCAGGTTTCTGCGTTGGTTCATGGCTTCATTCCAGTTACCAACCAATCGGAACAAACCATGAAGGCTCGCTAGTCACAGTCCTTCAAGCATATCATGGATAACGTGGTCATATTCCAACAGCCCGCTTTAACCAGTCTAACCGTCTCTACCCAGTATGTTCCAGGAGAAGAGATAAACAAGCCCATTCTGCAATAAAACACGAAATGCAAATCATCATTCGGTATGCAAACAGTATAAATGTCACAAAATACATTTTGTTGTATCCGGATTTTTTAAAACTGTGTGTGAAAATTGTGCATGTACGTTTGAATGACACAGCTATCAGATATCTTTTTACTGACATTTAGTACCTTGTATATTCCAACACAAAGTGCATATATTTCTAAATTGCAGAAGGAACTGTTCGCTGTCGTGTTAAACAGCTGAACTGTGTGTTCCCTCGATTAAATTTTTCAACATCTTTTACTGTCCAACGAGTCTTCGAGAGGTTCCACAGGGAATTCTGTGATTCACCTCGAACATGTCTAAAGATTCTGTTGTTTCGAACCTTTCAACTGGTTAGCCACACCCAATTTGCTCCAAACTTCAGCCTTCAAAATCCAACAGTGAATGCCAATACACTCGTTGAGGACAAGTCTACTAAACAGCGAGCATTTGGCTAATGCTGGTTCGAACATTTTCACTTCAGAACATTTCTGCATCTTATTTTTTACTTCTTCATTGAATGTATCGAGACAAGCAAAAACTAACGTTCATTTCACATGTCACAGCTGCAGTAAAGTGTGGTTGTACAAGATCAGGTTGTACAACAAAATCTGTGGGACGTCACGAAGGTACACTGATTGATTATTCGTCGAGATGGAGGGACGCTATTATCATCAGTTGCATATCAGATATGGTCAATCGAGTAACCGCCCCATAAAAGTGATCAAATGTCAGTTGGTTTCCGAAGCTTTACCCGAGGTAGCTGAAGATAGACAGTAATTCCATGGGAATTCTTTTAAGCCAGTCTAACAACCAATTTGTCTACCGGTATCACAGCTTGATGGTTTTGGAACGTCTTCAGTAGGATTGTTGACAATAGCTCATGAGTCTGACATTTTCGATCACGTTAATCGAGCCTTTCTCCACGTTAAGCGGATCTTTCACCATGAAATTTGAAGTATTCGGTTGGTTTTAGCAAGATTTAGCCCAATTCAACCGGTGGATAGCATTGTATCTGTTGGCTGATAGTGTAAGAAAACTGTTCCAAATAGGAAGCACTTCTGTTTTATCTTCTAAAACTATTATGTCTACACTTGTTACGAAGTGCTTTCTAACCGATAACTTTAACAAGAGACTGGCACACAGGCATCACTAAGTTGTGCCCGTTCTAACCAAAAACGAGCTTGTGTGGCAAAAGGATCAATTGTCCAGTCTGGAAGAGATACTGAATATGATCAGATAAGTCAAAAAACCGCTTGGACAGTACCGATGTGCTAGACAATTAGGTGAGAATAGCAGTGAGCACAGCCAACTCACCCAGACAATCAGGCAAGTCAACTTTGCGCATAGGTTGGCATAGTGAGGCACATGAAAACTCACCCCACAGAACCCGAAACCTGCATATTAGGAGAGACGGACAGTCACACTAATATTGATGGCGCAAAGGTATAAGCGGCTGACATACAGTGAAGAATTGCTACCAAAATGTTAGTAACGACGTTCGATTAATGTCCATCTGCTTTGCAATTCTTGGGGCCCTTTTCTACTAATCTTTGAAATCTTCCGTAATTTTGAAATTCTCTGTTGTTCTTTAGCATCTTTCATCATTCGCATCATTACGCAGTTGACAGCGTGTGGTGTACAAGCATTCTCTGAATTAGAGTCCCAATAAACAATGCTCCTCTAGCAGGAAATACTGTTCTCTGAACGCATGTGTTTTCCTTAACTGAAAATGGTTAAATCTCAGTCAAGAAGAGCACGTACAGTTTGAGAAGCGAGTTTGCAAAAACCGACAGATTAGTCATGACTGGAGTCTCATCAAGACTATCTTTATTGTCTCAAGCTCCACTGACCCTCTGAGATAACGTATGCTGTCTGGTGGCCTACGCTTGCAGCTTATAATAAAGATTGCATAGCAAATATGCAGTAACCAAGTAGAACAAATAGAAGTAAATAATTATAAAACCTATAAATTTTCAGACAAAAAAAAAACAGAAAGTAGACTACAACTAATAGACGTTAACTAAATTAAAGTCTGCAATCATGCAACAACATCAGGTGTTGTCAAGATTTCTAGGACCAGCAAAGAGCAAGACGTAAATCGAACGAAGAAAAACAGAATATCATTATAGTATTTATTCTATATGTGTTCAAAAATCTTGAAAGATATCAGGTAGAGGATATATATATATATATTATATATATATATGGTAATCACGGTATTTCAACTTTTTTAAAAACTTCAGAAAAGTTGAAATACCTTGATTACAATTTTTACAGATGAATGATTTTTACATCACGGTGTAAGCCCGTCGCTTGGGGCAGTAACCCGGGTGTCTAGGTTGCAAAGCGAACCCTCTGATATACTATGCGTAATTCGTTAGAGTGCCTCCTATGGTAATCGTAGCTGATGACACTTGACTTGTGACCGAATCTTCCTCGTCTCGTCTAATGTGCAACTGGCGCCAAGCAAGGGACAGTATTCGATGAGCATCTCAAAATATAAAATTCAAATTTTTTTTGTTGAGCCGTAAATAACTCAAACTTTTTGTGTGTAGCCTGGGAATGACAAACATGAGTAATTCTTGTTCATATATAATTCTTTTTTCGTAGCACCATTCCATCATCTATATCAATTCCGCACAACGAAAAACAGGAAATGATGTTAATTTCTTTTAATCCCTGCCATAGTTTGTGTCCATACTGTGGCAATTAAGCTGGTGACTCGTCTGCCGAATAATACAGTGGGTGAATTGCCTTCTTTTTATAGCAACACTCGAAGATAAAATGTCACCCACCACAATCAATAGATGTCGAAGGGATAGTACATTTTGCAATACGACTGGAACACAGGATAATGAATTGCGCTTAACTCGCTCACTTAGGGATTGAAAAAACTGAACCAACCGAAAGAGCGTTACTGATAGGAAAAACCTGGCTAATCGTATTTAGAACCGGACAGATATACACCAAACATATTGTAGCGAGAAGGCGTCCAATAAAGCACAATCTTTATTGTCCAACACGATAGTTACCACGCTACGCATGCGCTCGCGTTTATGAGTCATCATTCCAGTCCACAACACGTCCAGGTTTCCGCTCACACGTCGTGTGCACTTCTGCCCGGTTTACGTGTGATCGGCGCCTTCTACCGGGGGGTTTTCCGCCTGCCACTCCTCGCCCGTTAGTCCGATCTTGTTGAGCGATAGCTCGTCCGGTCGCTCGTGTTGTCCGCAATCTATCCACTGTGGGCTTTGACCGTATTCCGCGGCCGTGTCGAGATATTCCTTTGAGTGTTGGAATAACCGCGCCCCCGATCAGGTCATCCATCTTATTTTGCCTGCCATGCCTCGCCCGTTGGTCCGATCCAGTCGAGCGATGACTCATCCGGTCGCCCACGTTGTCCCCGATCTGCTCGCTGTGGGCTTTTGGACGGACCTCCCTTCCGCGTTGAGGTATTCCGCCAAGTGTTGGAATACTCTCACCTCCCGCTTGATAATCCACCACAATCTTATCCCACATTTTCTGACCATAACTACACCGCACTCTCTGATTAGGAGTAGTTGCTAAACATAAACTATTAACACAGCTGGAACACACGAATCCGCAGTTGGTCCTGTACCTCAGTGATCGTGACTGGGCACAAGTCAATCTTTCCGTGTTTTGGTCTGTAAGATAATAACGTTCGCCTAATCTGCACAAATGTATTTTAGTGGACTTGGCTTCACTGTCTGAGTAACACGGGTGTCCAACTATCAGGTACTTGGCTACCGTATTGAAAAAATAGAACCAGCATTTGAGCGACACTAAAGAAACCTCATTTATTAGAAGACAGCCGTATCCTTTTTGAAGAGAAACCGGTATATACACTAACAACTGCTTTTAGGTGACAAGCATATTGTGGTTCGACTGGCTCACTAATTATTAACTTTCACTACCTTATATCACGCAGTTTGGTTGTTTAAACAGATCGTTTAGTTTACTGCTTCTTACAGACGAATTTGACGTAGTAGCTGATTGCCGTGTTGAGCCGCTGACTTCGGGCGACCACTATTCCAATCTTGTATGCGACCTTTGTATAGAGGAACGTTCTCCAACCGGGAACCATCTCCGGTCCAACCTCATTACACCGACCACTGTAGTACCACTAGGGAGTTAAATATATTTTATTTCACTGAGCTGAGTGCACTTAGTTGATGCTTTTCATTCATCACTATCGAACCATTAGTTTCTTTGTTTAGCAATGAGTATAAAATGAGAGGTGATCTGCAGTGGGCCTAGCACTCCACTCCAAATAAGCTATACTGTTGAGCCTGCAGGATTCGGCCATTCATCTAATGGTCACGAATATCTGTTTCTTTCCTACTGCACTACAGCAAAGATGAACCCCAAACATCCCCTCAGCTTCTTCATATCAAAATATCTATGATCACTAGAGACCTTCGCTTGGTGTACGAAGCTATAACAACATAGTTGCAGTGCTGTTGGGATTATCGATGAGTTCAGTGGTTTCGCGCAAATCCGACACTTCTTGCGACCAGTGGTCAAACACTCAATTCGCTATTTACGACGATTCCTATGTAATTTCGTACATCGCACGTCGTTTCTCTGCTCGAATCTTAACACATGGATTACTGGCTATGCACTCAGGTCCAGCCGACATTTTACTTGCCTCCTCTCCCAAAAGTTCACGTGATATTGGCGATCGTCTTTGGCGGGATGAGACATTAGTATTACACCAGTCCGAGTCCGTTGCGTCCTCTTGTATTAACTCTATTCGAACTCGAACAATTACCAGTAAACAGCTGAGTTGAAACTAAGAGTAGGCCAACAAAACACCACGCTACCTTAAACCGCACCCTACCCAGTTGTGAAACGGTAGCATTCACTTAACTTGTAAGGTGAACACAGTCCACATTTGCTAAACTGCTTCGTCTTCTACATCAGGTCATGAGCCGTCCAGCTCACCCTTTACACTGACTGTTAGACTAGTAGGTGGCACATAACTCAATCAATCGCTGCGTCTCCTATCGAAGCGAGCGGGCAATCAGAGCATTACTCACAAGCGAAATGTGGCTGAGCGTTCACATATGATAATTCAGTCGTGCCTAATGTGAGGTCAATGGCGCAGTGGTCAACACGGTTGCCTCATGAAAGCGTGGCCGGAGTTCTAGTCCCGGCCGTGGCAAGGATATGCACTACTGACGAGCTCTAATGAGAGCGAAACTCGAGTCTAGTGCTTCTTTTCGAAAGGGGCCGACTGGAAAGTCTATGGAGAATGCGACAGCTGCGATCAATTGTGGGTGATGTTCAACTTATATGAAAACCAAAATCCCCTACTACTCATCAGTAGATATAACTCAATCATTTAGTTCAATGAATCCTTAAAGACTGAGCAAATGCATTCATCATAGTATCGTTTCCTAGTATCCCGACCCGAGACCAAACGTTGATTGACCGTTAGAGTCATCCGATTAGCAACATTAAGTGTAGATAAGGGTCAACATCAATAAAACTCAGTAATCGATAACACGACATAGCAACAGTATACGTATGGCGCCTGTAACCAAAGTAGACACTGGAAACGTGCTAAGTCTTATTGGTTTAATGGAATGCACAGGTGACCGAAAGACCCAGAATTGTAGCCAATAAAATTCTTCTGGACTGTTAAGGTCAGTCACGGTAAATCAGAAGGTGGCCAGACAACGCTCTTGGTTCGGCAGCACATATGTAACATCTTTAAAGCTTGGGAGAACGACTTGTCTTGGCGGCTGACAGAGGTAAGGTTGACGCTTCGGGAATCTCGAACGTGTCCAGGAGTAGGTAAAACGGTATAGTTCCCTGGTCGTCACGGATTTCTTCTTTGACACCATGGCGTGGCCGGAGCTGATTGCGATGGCGGACCCAAGTGTCCCCCGCAACGGAAATCTCATAAAGCACCTTTCCCCGGCGTTTCGTTATCACACCTGCCCACTGGTTGTGGTCGGATCGATAATCGCGGATGTAGACGGGCGATTGAACTGATAACGGAGCGTGTTCGTCTGAAGAAAATTGCTTCCGTTCTAATTGCTTCGTCGAGATCATGGAGGTCAGCGTGGTTTGCAGTTTACGACCCATAAGGGCTTCGGCAGGAGATTGATTACCACTCAGCAACTTGTTAGGAGTCGTTCCTGTAGACAAACAGTAATTGCTGTAGTATTTCTTAAGACGATCCCTCCCCAGGCGATTTGAGAAGGGCACGTTTCAGTGTGTCGACGAAGCGTTCTGCCTGCCCGTTGGACTGCGGATGATATGGAGGCGACCGAACGCGTTCAGTAGCGTTACGCCGGCAGAATTCTCCGAACTGACCGGACGTGAATTGGGTACCATTGTCAGACACTGGTTTGTGGGAGGCCATGTTGACTGAATAGTCGTCGAAGTGTGTTGATAGTCGCAGTCGCCGTTGGTGAAGTCAGTGGTACGATCTCAGACCATCTGGAAAATGCGTCAACCAAGACGAGATAAGAAATCCCGTTTATTGGACCGGCGAAATCGACGTGAACTCTCGACCATGGATGCTCCGGTTGAGGCCATGGAATCGGCGTCTGGCGGGTTGGGTTTCGGGCAGCTTGCTGGCAACTGGAACAACGTTTGACCACGTCCTCAATTTGACGATCCATGCCAGGCCAGTAAGCATAGCTGCGACCGACCGCTTTCATTCGGCTGGTGCCTGGATGGCCCGCGTGGAACTGGCGGAGAACCAACGGACGAAGACTGGCTGGAACCACGACACGATCTGCAAACATCAGGCAGTCTCCAACCAAGGAGAGAGACTCACGGCGTTGTTGTAGCTGTTGTAGGTCTCTGTCAGAGTCGTGGTAGGCCAACGGCCTTGGACGTACTGGACAGCTTGGCGGAGGACTTGATCTTCCCGTGTGGCCCGCTTAATGTCAACTGCAGTGACCGGAAGGGCGCGGACGGCATCGGATAACTGTCGGATGGTGTCTGGCTCAATAGACACCGTGGCGATCACCGCATCTTCTTCGGCCGGTCGATGGTTGCTGATGAGGCGGGAGAGAGCATCGGCCTGCCCAAAATCCTGTCTTTCGATGCTGGATCCGAAAGTCATAGCCGAGCAAGATGGTGGCCCAGCGTTGAAGTCGGTTGGCGGAATGCACCGGTATGCCCTTCTTTGAACCGAAGATTGACAGCAGTGGCTTGTGATCGGTTAATAAGGTGAACGACCGTCCATAGCTTGTGGAACCGTTTCACTGCAAACACCAATGCAAGGGCCTTCCTTTTCTATCTAACCGTAGTTCCTCTCAGCAGCTGTAAGTGTTCTGGAGGCATGCATAATGGCTTTTTCCGATCCGTCAGGAAACAGATGGAGGACGACGGCGCCAACACCGTAATTGGAAGCATCGGCTGCCACGACGATTGGCAGCTTGGGGTTATAGTGGGTCAGGAGCAGGTTGGAGCTGAGCATCGATTTCAGCTGAACGAATGCGGCTTCACAATCGGTAGACCAGTGCCAAGGTGCGTCTTTCTCCAGCAAACGATTGAGCGGAGTCCGGACGTTATGTAATGAGGACAGGAATGCCCCGTAGTAGCTGATCAACCCAAGGAAGGAACGAAGTGATGGGACATCATTGGGTGGCGGCATCTGTTGAATAGCCCGGATGTTCTCAGGGTCGGGATGACGGCCGGCTGCATCGAAAATGAAGCCCAGGTATTTGATGGATTGAAGAAAGAATTGGCATTTCTCCGGTCGCAAACGAAAACCGTATTCCTGGATACGCTCCAGGACAGCATGAATTCGATTTTGTAACTCGTCCGGGGTGCGTCCGACAATCAAGATGTCGTCCAAGTATGCAGCTGCTCCGGAGAGACCAGTGAGAAGCGTATCCATCACCTGCTGGAAAATCGCAGGAGCCGTCTTGATACCAAACGGGAGTCTGGTATATTGAAATAACCCGCGGTGGGTGTTGATAGTGACCAAATCACGGGACTCGGGTGCAGATAAGCGTCAGCGAGATCCAGTTTGGCGAAACAAGTTCCGCCATTGAGAGTTGTGTACAGATCTTCTGGTACCGGAAGTGGATAGCAGTTCGATTTCAAGGCAGAATTGAGCCCAGTTGAGAAATCGGCACAGATGCGAATCGAGCCATTGGCCTTCTTGACTACGACAATTGGAGCGGCCCAAGCAGAATACGACACAGGAATGAGGACGCCCTGTTCCTCAAGGCGTTTGAGCTCTGCGTCCACAAGTGCCAAAGCTGCGTACGGTACCGGTCTTTTCGGACGGAAGACGGGTTGAGCTCCTGGAGATAGATGCAGGATTGCTTGAGTCTGAGAGCAGTGTCCCAGACCTTCCTGAAACACTGGCACGAACCGTTGTACAATTTCAGTTGTTGCATTGCATGGTGTGGCAGGGGATCGCACTTGGTTGCAGATTGCTTGAATTGGAAAATCGGCCAGGCCAAGTTGTTCCAGCCAATCGAGCCCGAGCAAATTGAGATTCGAGCAGAGACGTAGCAGGAACCGTTAATAGTTGTGCCTCGGAATGAGACGCAACACTGCAATTGGCCAGTCAATTGCAAAAGTCCGCCACAGGCGCTGGTGGCGGATTGAGACGTCCGTCGGATTGGAGTTCGACCAAGTGTTCTCCCAAAGATTCTCTAAAATGACTTTAATATACAACACAGTGTCCAACTGCAATCGAACTGGGAAGCCATTTATCATGACCGACACGAACTTCCGTTGACCCAGAATGTTGACTTGGAAAGCGGTCAGCAGGCTCGGGGATCTGCTAACCGGTTTGCATCTGAGCCTCGATTTGAACTTGGGGTTGCACCGGGACCTGGAGATAGAGGAACCGCAGTCAGTGTCGTGATTGACAGAAGTTCTTGTGCTCCAGTTGACCAAACCCACAGCAACGGTGCCATCTGA
>LOND01001584.1:10724-23789 GCA_014220965.1 Paragonimus kellicotti | reverse complement strand
TGCTTAATACAGCCAATCCACTCGAGACTGTGAACGCTTTCACATACTTCAGTGGCACTGTGCTGTCAGCCTGTAATATTGCTGATGAGATATCAACGAGGATAGCAAAGGCACGAGTTGCCTTTGCCAACCTGCGTCATCTGTGGCGTCGAAAAGACGTTCGATTGTCGCTGAAAGGAAGAGTATATAATGCTTGTGTGCGTTCTGTTTTGCTCTATGGTTCGGAGACGTGGCCTGTTCGCAAGGAAGATATCAACAGCTTGCTGTATTTGACCATCGTTGTCTCCGCCAATAGCCCACATTAAGTGGACTGATCGCGTGAGCAATGCGGCAGTTCGCCGGCGCGTATTCCGGAACGCTCGGGATGCGCGATCAATTGGTCAACTACTCACGTTGCACAGCCTGCGATGGTTAGGTCACGTACTCCGTATGCCAGCTGAGCGTTTACCGTACCGGGCATTATATACTGAGACCACCAACAGTTGGGTGAAACCACGTGGTGGTCAAGCGACAACGTGGTCACGAAATATGAAAACCCTGACTGCTCCACTGAGTAAAGTGGGTAGGTGTCGCCTGCCTGGATGGGGTCCTCGTGATCACTCAAACCGCTGGTTAGAGACGCTATCCGAGATGGCAGTCAATGGCGTACCTGCATCCATACCATTTCTAGTTCTTTCCGCTTAGACTTCTATTAATTTTCAACCTTCTTAGTAACGTTTTCTTCTAGGATATTCCACGTCACTGTTGAGGTGAGCGGCAGCCCGAGCCACAGTACCTTTTGGTCAGGCTCATGGCTGCTATGATGATGATGAATCGACGCTACCTTGTATGTATGACAAGGGCAGGGTGGTACCGTTGATTAGTGACAATCTCTGTATATGGGATGGTTTTATCTAACAGAACCCACAGACAATCATATCATTCCCATAAAAGTTCTTTTAGCCGACCTACACACCGAACATTTGTCACAGCAGCCATCGTAGCATGATACGATGAGCGACGTCCCATAATATCATACTATTCCCAAGAAGTCTGCGGACGTTTTTGATACACAACCTTTCGACAACACACGATCGACCACTCAAACAATGAAGCAGTCAAATCATGGGAGTCAGGGCTGCTTGAGATTGATTTGGAGGAAATATATCTCACGTGGTGGATGTGGAACTGCCGTGCAATGAAGCACGGAGGACCCAACATAAGTGTAGGAAAACATACCGTTGCGAACATGAAAATTAATGGAATGACTGCGCATGAGAGGAATAGGAGGTGGCAACGGTAGCCAATACGCGGCTGAAGGCAGTAAGCATTAGTTTTTTCGAAACGGCATTCCAGTTTCTTGATCAAATTTATGACGGACGAGATTGAGAACGCGCCGGTCGGTCATGAACAAAAGGATGTGGAAATGTTCCCAGACATTAGAGTTCAACAGTTCATCATCAACAACAACAACATCGTCCTACACAGCAACACATCAGTGGTTCTCACTTATACTTGGCTGCCGTACAATCATGAAGAAAAAAAACGAACCCTGTACAGGAAGAAGGAGGAAAGTAGGGGGGAAGAAGAGGCCTAAACACTAAAACTAGTTACGCCTATATTCAACATTCAACATCAAGGTGCCTACACCTTGCAAACAACCGAGCTGTAAGTGAAAGTAAGGCGTCATCAGCAAGACAGCTTCCTTACGGCTTTCACTGCCCCGCGTCATTAAGTGCACTCACTTCACAGACAACTCGGCCAAACAACAACATTCACGCCACTGAGCTCGATTAGCCGCCATCTCACCTAACGTCTCCAGCCACCAACTCTGTGAGTCGCGAGGGTTCCAACCCAGCAAACGTTATCAAGTACAGGCCAAAAACGTGCCACAAAACAACGCACTTGAGACAGTACGGTTTTATTCTGAACAAACAAAGCAGAGAAGTTAAATCGTAACTTACGAGTTTTGAAATACAGACGTAAATCCTTCGGCAAAGCTTCTTCAATCAAGGCAAAAAATGAAATATTTTGCGCTTCGACGGACCTTCGTTTACGCTGCAAAACAGAATACACGTCGATAAAACGAATTGGCGTGAACTGATCAAAACATTGTAGCCAACTGAAGAACACTGAAAGGAAACAGGCACACAATCTGTGAGACAAAATAATGAATACAACGTACATCATGCATGAATATATACATATATATGTGTGCATAGGTATTGGAGATATTGTAATTTCACCATGCAGACGCTACCGATTTTGATTCCCTACCATATCTAACAGTATCCAACTAATTTAGTCTTATTATTTATCTCTCTCTTTTTCCCACCCTCCAACCCAACACGCCACACTCCCACCCCACCACGCCACCCCACAACAACACACCAACACAAAACCCCCACACACACACACCCAACCCCCCATCCCCCCCCCCCACCACCCACCCCCACCAACCCACACCCCACCACCCCCAACCCCACCCCACCCACCTCAAAAACATCATAAAAAAACCAAAAAACACAAAAAAACAAACAAAACCACCCCACCACCACTCCTCCCCCACCCCACCACCCCACACCCCTCACCCCACCCCCCACCCCACCACCCACACCGCTACCCCAGCCGTATACAGACCTGATTGGCATACTCGAGGAGCGGTCTTATATAGACTCCGTAGAGCGTCTGAAATGCACTCTTGTCTATGCGGGGAAAGTACGCTTAATCATCCTAAGAGCGACAAATCCCTTTTTGCCCCATCTCATGTGAAGCGAAAGATAAGTAACGACAACCAGATGCCAGATCTTTCTTCAGATCGATTTTCATGATATCTACTGCCGAATGCACTATGAATCACGAAGGCATTGCCAGTCTCCACCGAGTGACATGTGTGCGCATTTATTGTCATTTAGTGGGAGACTCCAATCGTCTGACCAGCGCTTAATCGCGTCAAGATCAATCTGTAATGCACTGGGATCAGTGGCATTCCAAATTTTTAGGTCATCGGCATATAGGAGGGTGTTGCTGGAAATATTCTCCGGAAGGTCATTGATGTAGATCAGGAATAACAGAGGACCTAACACTGACCCTTGAGGAAACTCCCGCAGAAATGAAAGAGGGAGATGAGAGATCTGATCCGGTTTTAACTCTAAAAGTTCTATTATCGAGAAAAGAGGCAATCCAGCGAAGAACCTCTCCTTGAAATACCATAGCTCCATTTGTGTTTCAGATGTCTGGGGACACGGTCGAAAGCCTTGGCAAAGTCAAAGAAGATAGCATCTGAGATGAGGCCATTGTCTTTGGCCTCCGTCAGACTATCCATGAAAACAAGCATATTCGTTATGCATGACCGGTTAGGAAGAAAGCCATGCTGGGTGGAAGAGAAAAGGTTGTTTGATGAAAAGTGGTTGAGGATGGAACGCTTTAAGCGCTCCAACATTGGTAGTATTTCGACTTAAATAACCAAATCCCCAACTATCTCACCATATTTAAATCTCTTCTCTCTGAAAAACCGCAGACAGAGTGTTATAACCGAGTCCTACTGAACACGAAATCATCTAGATCCTGAGATCGATATAACAGACATGCTCCTCTTTCGGAATGATAGAACGATGGGCAGAGGAGGCGGTGTTGCTCTATACGTCCGCAACTCCCTCCTAGCTACCCCACTGTCTCACCCAATACTCACAAATATTCCTGAGTCAGTCTGGTGCTCCATTGCACTGTCCAACTCTAACGTACTGCTAGCTGGCGTAATATATCGGCCTCCCTGCTCTTCGTCTGACTGCGACGAGGCAATTCTATCCGGACTCAACTGTATCCCGTCCCTAGGATACTCACATATCCTAATCATGGGAGACTTTAACCTGCCACAAATTAACTTCCGATGCTATTCTCAAACCCTTTGATTCAATGCCCCAACATTCTAGCCGCAGTTGCAGCTTTGCCTACGGAACATAGCCGACTTACAAGATGCCGAGAGCCATGCTCTTCCCGTCTAACTACATACTTCACTAATGAGGAGCTAATGTAGACAAGTAAAAGTGTACGTCCGCTCGCTAACATCATTTGTGATAATTTTACTCATCTGTATTGTCCCGGATTTCTGAATAGTTCATTAACGCTAGAGATCCGCGTTTCTGTCTCATTCTTCATACTTCCATCGCCGCCGATGCAGTCTCCCAAGTACAAAAAGACAGTCAACAACCTCCATAACCTCATCATCCAATACTGAATTTACGTAATCACAGCAGTCTTGCAGAAGCACTTGGTACTACAAGGCGCATTCCTAAATGTTTAGCAGAGCGCGAAATGGCTTCTAGTATTGTCTGCGCCGCTTGAAAGTTGTCAAATAACACCCTGTTGTCGCCATACTTAAGATCAATCAGTCTTCCACCAGGTAGGTCCACATCGGCACCTTGTGAGTGCCGCAGACAGTCCCTCATCATCCTGTTTATAACCAAATTAAACAAACAAGGTGAAAGTGAGTAATCTTGACGTACGCCACTTCAGATGTTGACTGTTAGACAAACCACTGTAGACCCTAACCTGAGCAAAAGTATACGAATAAAGTACGAACAGTATGTAACCGCACATGTTTGACACACTCCTGCTTTCAGACAGCTCCAACTCGACAAAGTGAACAGAACGCACCTTTACGGCCAAAAAAACGGGAATCGTTGGCCGGCGATACATATGACGGTTTTCCAGAATTTGGCGGGTAGTGGAATTTTGATCAATGCATCCTTTTCCAGGACGAAACCTTGCATGTTCTTTCTGAATGTCTGCTTTCCGAGCTGCAGTAAGTCGACGAAGTATAACGGATGTGAGAACCTTAGTAATGGCTAGGGTCAACCCAACTCCTCTACGGATTTTGCAGGAGCCCCGGGCTCCTTCCTTGAACATGGGAAGCTACTATCGGAGTGACCTCAGCATGCAGGGATGTTCTAAGTCGTCCATAAAAGTTGAAACAACTGAGCCAAAGTCTGCATGAACTCTTATCCACCTTTGAAAATTAGCAGCACGATATCATATGGGTCAGTAGCTCTATTGTGCTTAAGGGCCGAAATGCAAGTGCAGACCTCAGTTTTAGTAGGTGATCCTAAATCTACCGACCAGGGTGCTACATCACAAGTTTGTGGTGACAACACAGTAGAAACAGGAGGCCAGCTAAACTGACCCTCAAAGTGTTCCATCCAACGCTCTAACCTTCTGGACCTATTATGAATGAGTGTGCCATTTGTCTCACTGTTAGCTTCACTGACAGACGGTCGTTTTGGACCAGTAGCAGGGATAAGCTTGAAGAGTCTGCTAGTGTTCTCTGAAGCAAAAGCGGTTATCGCCTCATTAACTGTCTACACTAGCCAAGCCTCACGATCAGGCTACGTTTCAGTTTCCTACGGATATCTCTCCTAGACTTGTTATGTGAACTGCCAGGAGGAATGTTCCGTCTGGCTTCTAACAACTCCAGGGATTTCTCCGAGATCCAATGTTCTGTTCAACCCATGTACCCCGTGCCGCATGCTACAGTACCTGCTTCATAAATTGCCTGTGAGATTTGGGTCCAGCAGCTATTAGGATCTTCGGAGTGAGAACTACTAAGGCAGCTTTCTAAGCTGGTTTGGTACTTATGCTTTACCGATGGTAAAGCCAGTTTCTCAACAGCTAAGTCGTTGCTGTCGGTGGGGTCGTTGCCCAGCAAAAGTAAGAACGAAACGACAACGTACCAACGCATGATCCGAATCCAAGTATGTGCTCCAATAAGAACGACAGTCCTGAATGGAACCCCGCCATCTATAACTAACAGCTATGTGGTCTATCTGAGACCAGGCCTGATTCGGAGAAGGTGGGCGCCAAGTATAACAATGACGTGCACGATGCCTAAAACTAGTGCTGGCTAAAAATAACTTACAGTCAGCACACAACTGTAACAGTCGCTCGGTACTATCCGAGGGATGTGATGTTATACCAAACCAGCCGCCTAAACGGGGCTCGGCATCAAGGCGGCCGACCTGGGCGTTCATATCTCCGGCCAGAATGACTATATCAGAACCATGTGTCGACCGAAGGAGAGCGGCCAGATCCGAGTAAAAGCGTCCTTGACGCCGACGTCACTACAGTCAGTTGGAGCATAAGCAGACACAATGAAAGATTTCTGAAGATGACTATCATGCGTTTGACAATACAAATCAACGTGGTAGCACAGTCCATTGTGGACGCACACATGTATACATACACCCTCAGCGTCGAGGCATGGTCATAAGTATAGTGACATCGTTTGCTGTTGATTACGTAAGTAACCAGTGGAGAGAGAAGAAACAAGATGAAGAGGAACGCACAAGACCACGGCAAAATCCATATGGGTACAAGTAAACCGTTGGTTGCAATACCATGAAGTCCGAAGGCACATCTAACCGGCAGTGTGAGTAGATACATTTTGTCCGATCTAGCAAACGGCAACTGTCAGCATTAGTCTGTAAAGCCCTTGAATGCCCACTTTACCCTCAGGGTGTAAGGTGCATAAAAATTCACAGAACCTCTCCTATGAAAGTAACAATCCCAGAAGCACCGCTGACAACTGAGAGGAAAGTGCCATTTAGACTGATTGATCAGTGGAATTCAGATGCCCCAACGCGTCATAGGGTGAAAATATAACCACCACCATCACCATACGATAAGACATTGTCCTAGATCGCATTCTCTGTGCTTGAGAAACCGCTTCCAATAGGGAATGCAATTACGTTTAGGCGATGAATACAAGATTACCAGCAACGTGGTTACTGAGAGATAGTACGGAATTTAATTGACAGAAATTGGGCGTTTATACATGATAATTCGGTCGTGCCTACCACGAGATCGGCGGTGCGGTGAACAACAAGATCGTTTCATGATAATGTGATCGTAGTTCAAACGCAGGTCGCAAAAACGATATACACACTAAAAGCAGTAACAAGGGTGCAACTTGAGTCTAATGCTTCTCTGGGGGAAGGGACCGGCTGACACGAATGCGGTTATCATGACACAGTCGTCCGCACGTTTTGAGGATACGAACGAGGGTCGACGTTTTGAGTAAACCGCCGCAATCATTAACCCCTGGTATGCAAACAAGGAGTATAAACAACTCAAACGTCAATCTATTACCACCTGCTTGAAAAAGAACAGATGAAAAAAGGTCCCAGTCTGTAGATCGCATTGCGTTTAAGCAATTGCAACCATAAACAAAATCGTGTTCCACCATCAGTCAATCGGAAACGTCGTAACTGAATTCGGCTTCTCTATTAACAGTTGCTTGAGATAATTTGATCCATTCCAACTGCTCATCAAAACATTCGATCTGCGAAATCACCCAGTGGCACAATAAACTTGCGATTCAACAGCCTCAGAAATGGACTCATCAACTCCAGGTAAACAGTCAATGCAATCACAGATCAGATAAAAAAATCACCCGATCATTCCCTTTTTTAACTTACTCTGCTAAATAATTTTTGTATTCTTCGAAAGCCTCTGCTTTACGCTTACGTGGGCGGTTACATGCCCAAGTGAGTGAAAAGAACAGGATGTGATAAAACTGACTTAAAAGTAAGCATCTAACTTACGATATAGTAAGATTAAAACGGACATTAGGTAAATATTCGAATGGACGAAGAAATTTTTATTAGGGACCTCCAAAAATCTACTGATTTGCTTCTATGACTACTTGACAGATTTCGCTCGTCGCACCTTCAAAGTGCAAAGTTCTTCAAAGCTGGGACTTTCCCACTCCTACGTTGCTTAATGCAGCCAATCCACTCGAGACTGTGAACGCTTTCACATACTTCAGTGGCACTGTGCTGTCAGCCTGTATTATTGCGGTGAGATATCAACGAGGATAGCAAAGCACGAGTTGCCTTTGCCAACCTGCGTCATCTGTGGCGTCGAAAAGACGTTCGATTGTCGCTGAAAGGAAGAGTATATAATGCTTGTGTGCGTTCTGTTTTGCTCTATGGTTCGGAGACGTGGCCTGTTCGCAAGGAAGATATCAACAAGCTTGCTGTATTTGACCATCGTTGTCTCCGCCAGTTAGCCCACATTAAGTGGACTGATCGCGTGAGCAATGCGGCAGTTCGCCGGCGCGTATTCCGGAACGCTCGGGATGCGCGATCAATTGGTCAACTACTCACGTTGCACAGCCTGCGATGGTTAGGTCACGTACTCCGTATGCCAGCTGAGCGTTTACCGTACCGGGCATTATATACTGAGACCACCAACAGTTGGGTGAAACCACGTGGTGGTCAAGCGACAACGTGGTCACGAAATATGAAAACCCTGACTGCTCCACTGAGTAAAGTGGGTAGGTGTCGCCTGCCTGGATGGGGTCCTCGTGATCACTCAAACCGCTGGTTAGAGACGCTATCCGAGATGGCAGTCAATGGCGTACCTGCATCCATACCATTTCTAGTTCTTCCGCTTAGACTTCTATTAATTTCAACCTTCTTAGTAACGTTTTCTTCTAGGATATTCCACGTCACTGTTGAGGTGAGCGGCAGCCCGAGCCACAGTACCTTTTGGTCAGGCTCATGGCTGCTATGATGATGATGAATCGACGCTACCTTGTATGTATGACAAGGGCAGGGTGGTACCGTTGATTAGTGACAATCTCTGTATATGGGATGGTTTTATCTAACAGAACCCACAGACAATCATATCATTCCCATAAAAGTTCTTTTAGCCGACCTACACACCGAACATTTGTCACAGCAGCCATCGTAGCATGATACGATGAGCGACGTCCCATAATATCATACTATTCCCAAGAAGTCTGCGGACGTTTTTGATACACAACCTTTCGACAACACACGATCGACCACTCAAGCAATGAAGCAGTCAAATCATGGGAGTCAGGGCTGCTTGAGATTGATTTGGAGGAAATATATCTCACGTGGTGGATGTGGAACTGCCGTGCAATGAAGCACGGAGGACCCAACATAAGTGTAGGAAAACATACCGTTGCGAACATGAAAATTAATGGAATGACTGCGCATGAGAGGAATAGGAGGTGGCAACGGTAGCCAATACGCGGCTGAAGGCAGTAAGCATTAGTTTTTTCGAAACGGCATTCCAGTTTCTTGATCAAATTTATGACGGACGAGATTGAGAACGCGCCGGTCGGTCATGAACAAAAGGATGTGGAAATGTTCCCAGACATTAGAGTTCAACAGTTCATCATCAACAACAACAACATCGTCCTACACAGCAACACATCAGTGGTTCTCACTTATACTTGGCTGCCGTACAATCATGAAGAAAAAAAAGAACCCTGTACAGGAAGAAGGAGGAAAGTAGGGGGGAAGAAGAGGCCTAAACACTAAAACTAGTTACGCCTATATTCAAACATTCAACATCAAGGTGCCTACACCTTGCAAACACAACCGAGCTGTAAGTGAAAGTAAGGCGTCATCAGCAAGACAGCTTCCTTACGGCTTTCACTGCCCCGCATCATTAAGTGCACTCACTTCACAGACAACTCGGCCAAACAACAACATTCACGCCACTGAGCTCGATTAGCCGCCATCTCACCTAACGTCTCAAGCCACCGACTCTGTGAGTCGCGAGGGTTCCAGCCCAGCAAACGTTATCAAGTACAGGCCAAAAACGTGCCACAAAACAACGCACTTGAGACAGTACGGTTTTATTCTGAACAAACAAAGCAGAGAAGTTAAATCGTAACTTACGAGTTTTGAAATACAGACGTAAATCCTTCGGCAAAGCTTCTTCAATCAAGGCAAAAAATGAAATATTTTGCGCTTCGACGGACCTTCGTTTACGCTGCAAAACAGAATACACGTCGATAAAACGAATTGGCGTGAACTGATCAAAACATTGTAGCCAACTAAAGAACACTGAAAGGAAACAGGCACACAATCTGTGAGACAAAATAATGAATACAACGTCGGACATCATGCATGAATATATACATATATATGTGCATAGGTATTGGAGATATTGTAATTTCACCATGCAGACGCTACCGATTTTGATTCCCTACCATATCTAACAGTATCCAACTAATGAAGTTCTGTATTATTGGGCACTCATTCGGGGGGATGTGTTGAATCGATGGAGGAAGTCTAAAATGCCACCTGGCTCACGCACCGGTGCAAAGTCACTAACTGATGTGAACTACTCTGTCGCCCTGAAGGGTTAGTAAGACTCGCCAACCGCGTAAGGTATGAAGGATAACATTGATTAGGGTTTCGGTACGACCACGGTAGCCCGGCCAAAGGGGTGCAATTAGAGGATAAGTAGTTACATGTATAGGAGTGTCGCAATAGTGGTTGGGTACGAATGCTTAGGCGATGACGAGTAGAACTAGTTCCAGTGTCGCATTGTAACTGTCATCGGATCAACGAAGGCCGGGAATCTAGAAGGCAACATCAAACGTTTGACAGTAATCACCCACGTATTACCCGACGCCTATCGAAAAACATTCCATATAATTCACATTCCAAATGCAGTCTTGAGTACATCGATGTTCTATGTGCTGCACCCTTGGAATAGACAAGCAAGACAGGCTCCTCAATCGTTGGCTCCAGTCGAACCTATCAAGGAAGACCTGACCTACAATTATCTTGTCGCTCGAAGTTATGGGTTGTGCATCTCGAATGCGGTCTCTGGAAACTCCCGCCTTTCTTAAGGCGACTGACCATGGAATTGTCGACCCCCTACGGTCCGACCACTCTCAGTTACCCATTCCACACCACCTTCGCGAACACTATCAGGTAGTTAGGCGTACGAGAGGTGGTTGACAAGGCGAAGACCAACAGTAAACAATGGCGCTTCAGATATGCGCAATCTTAGACAAATGGATCAACAAACCCCTTTGGCCAACACTTCCACGAGTTTGGAGCTTGATGTGTTTGTGACACTGACACACGAACCTACGATTCTAGTACCGTTATCCATCTGATTTCACTTCCAGATGATTATCAGAGCATGTGCTTCTGAGCCAGTGACGCAGAAGCCATCCTTAATCAAAGAGGAGTAGGATCCCGCTCGTCCGACCTGATGCCAGTAACTAGTCGAGCATGTGCTGATGGAGACAGAATACCCATTAAAGTTTGGCAACGCACATCAGAAAAGGACCGTACGATCGCCACATCAACAAAACAGACAGAACATGTTCTACGATGCCTTCATCAACAATGTGAAGTAGACCAAACACAACCTGACTGACTTAAACCAGAAGGAAAGCGACTACGCGGCGAGTTAGATGTTCGAGCACAACAAAGTGACCACGTTACAACACGAGCATTGTGTCAAACAGAAACCATGACAAGCACTCCTGCGTTTTGATTAGTCAGTTCGTTGTTACCTTCCACGACCTCGCACCGAGCAACTCAGTCTTTCGAATCTGATACGCATTGACACAGCAGGTGATCGTGGTTTTTGACTTGGTTTCCGCCGACCGACCATGATTCCGTCTGGAGCAGCTTGTGCATGACCTCTGATCGGCTTGGTTTACTCCAATCAGGAAGTTTCTCCGGTCCGACCTCATTACACTGATGACATTGGTATGAAATTCTTTCTCATATCCAGCCGGCTAGCACGGAGTATGTGGATACAATCGTCTCATATACACATATGGCGAAGACACGTACACCATGCTATACAAGGCAAATTGAGTGGAATGTGCTTTGCACCAGCGAGATGCTACTTCAAGAGTGTGGAGAGCCCACTCAATCTGCTTAAAACCGTGGGCCATTTTACTTACTCGGTAGCATTAGTTTGCAATATTACTGAGATAGCAACAGGGATAGCAACACGGTTTTCGCTCTTGCCAATCGAAAAGACTTTCGGCTGACGTTGAAAAGAATGGGACATACTCGCGTGCAATCCACTCTGCTCGGAAATGCTACCTGTCCGTAACGTAGATCTGGACAGACTGAGTTTCTGGAGGTCGTTGTCTCCGTCAACTAAGCCAGCATTATACGGCATGGCTAAGTGGGCAGCGCGGCTGTTCACTAGCGTGTATTTTCAAAATGTTTAAATAGGTGTTCAGTTAACTGAATGATTAAAAAACAGTCGGCAACAGCTGGGTCACGCTTATTACATGCCTTCTGAGTGTTCGCCGTGCCTGCAATTGTACGTTAAGATCACCAACAGCTGAATAAACCAAGAGGTATTCCGGTACTAATGTGGTCGCTAACTACGAAGATCCTGACAGTTTCACCGCGTACAGTCGACAAAAATTAGGACACACTTCGTGGTAGCCGAAATCGCCGGTTAGAAAGGTCACCAGAAATAGCGGCAAGTCACAGTAAGTAGCGTATCGACAGTTATCTAGAGGTGAGCTCAAATGGATAACGGTGCTAGAATCGTAGACTCGCGTCTCCGACACGCAGCACACATCAAGCTCCAGACTTGAGAGAGTACTAGCCAGAGCAGCTTGCTGACCGACTTGTCGGAGAGTGCGGACATTGAAGGCGCCAATGTTTACCGGTTGTCTTGGCCTCAGAAAACAATTATCGCCCGAAGGCACATGGAAGGCAGAAGAAATGGGGGTAAACAGTAGGAGAAAGTCGTATTGGGTTAGTAATGTCACTGTCGGGAGAGCGATAACTTCTGATACTTCCCGGTCGTTTATGCTTCACTTGGAAGTGAGGGGCTTGCCAAGCCCAATGGATGTATTCGAAACTACATCAGGCTTCTGGATGATACCGGATGTTCTCGACCGTATTGGATAATACGCCGGCGGTCACGGTCAACCGTTGGGCGATCGGAGTGCTCTTTTTTTGAGGTTACCTTTTCTAACCCCCTTCTTCCTGATACGGAAGACAGCAGCTGCTGCAACTATGAAAATAGTTCTGCTGTATGCCCAGAGGATCGTGCCTGACTATCTAAGCACTCCTACGCGGTCAGTAGTTCGACATACAATCCTATGAGTGTAACTGCTTCTTGTCTGATTGCTCCCCATTGGCCTGTCTGACAAGGTTGCACCTGCAAAGACTGGAGTCCTAGTCAGCATAGCCCGCCGGATCAAAACAGCCCACAAGCCCGACCACCTCGTCAATGTAACAGTATAGGTCAGGATGGGACGACTTAGGA
>LOND01001583.1:67674-83056 GCA_014220965.1 Paragonimus kellicotti | reverse complement strand
ACGACAAACGTACCAGACGAACTTCAACAGATCCAACACTTACTGTAGACTTACACACCCCCTCGGTTTGTCGTCCATGTCCTCGTGCTAGGCTTTCCGGACTTTTACAGTCCCCACAGGTCACTGATTCACTTCAATAATGACCGATGCTTACCTATTGTGACATGGTTCAATGGTCGTCAAGCCTTTGCTAACGCTCAGTCCACCTTCCACCCATTTTTCACCCAACCTTAACTGCATGATAATCCAATTTTTCAATGCTCTACCCTGCAACACTCCCGTAGTCTTCAACCTTGTTTGTTGCTTGATTGAACCATCATTCGATTATTAGCATGATTTACTAAAAGTTATCTACGGACGAATGCCTCGTTCCCGGTTTGGAGCGGTTTTCACTTTAGCTTTAAAGAGCTACTGATGAGTAGTCGGGGATTTGATTAATTTCAAGCTGAACATCACTCACAATTGATTGGAGCTGTCGCATTCCGAGTTAAACCAGATAAACTGACGACTGAGACATGGGGATAGGAGAAAAGCAATCGTAAGGGCAATAGGTGAGACAATTATCAACAACCGTGCGACATGTTGTTCATCTACTTCATTACAACTCTGGTCGTTGTGACTGGTAGCTTTTCATTTGGAATATTTCATTTTGAAGTAAACTGAATTTTATGAGGAATGTCGCGTAAGTGCAAAACAGACACATGAAATATACGTAGGCGAGGCAGCGGCTCACTATCACTCAGTCCTGATCCTCCAATGAAACTGCAATTGACAAACTAGGAAGTGTGGCATCAAGATAATTACGAAATTAATCATTTATATTTGTGAGCGCTATGAAGGAGAAACTGAGGACGCAACTCAAAGGAAGCTAGTTCGTCTGGTCAACGTGGTGGATTACGTATTCGGTAATGTATTTGGTTAGGGCTGTTAACATAGAGCCCTTCTAGGGTGATTTTTAAACTGCGCAAATTGTTTTCATGTAGAAATCTTCGTTGGAACCCTGGGTGTGGGTAATCAACTTATTATCTTAAATAGATGGTTTCCATAATTTGTTTGAATGAAATAATGAAAACTGAAGTACATGATGTCTTTCNGGAAAGGTGTTAGCAAGAGTCCTGTTGAACCGACTCAATGCGGAAGTTTGGGAAAGCAATATTTCCAAGCAGTTATGCATATGATCAATCAGCCTTGTTGATTAGGACACGTCTGTAGAATGGGCAACGAACGGATTCAAAAGCAGCTGCTGTACAGGGAAGTAAAAACAAGTAAGCGAAATCTTGTTGGTCAGTGGCTGTACTATCAGGATGTTATTCAAGTAAGTTTTTAGTGTTGTGATATTGACCACAGATCCTAGAAAGACTTGGTTGTCAATCAGATCCTCTGGAAAAATACGATCCGGATGGGCGTCCGAAAGCTCAGTGAGCCACAACGCCGCACTCGTGAATTAATGAGCGAGGTACTCAAAAGAATTGTAGGTTCAGTAGGCTGTGGGTGTATGACCATATGGCGCCGCGAGGAATACGGTTGCCAAAGCGCTGACCGTCTCGGATTAGTAGGTTATCAGTGTACTCATTGTACATTACTGGCGAAGAGACAACAAGAAAGTTAGCCTGGAGTAGGTTACATCAGTTATATCTAGTTTTCGTCTGTATTAAACAACGACTCCGTCTTTAGTTAAATCCTCCGTTCTGCTTTTCAGAAGTCTGAGTCAGAGTGGTCTTCTACCTTTTCTTGTCTTCAGCTGTGTTACTGCATTGTATACTGAATGTCCTATTGATATATCGATCCAATTTAAAACTTTTGTTCCCCTCCCTCATTCTATCCAACATGCAGCAGTATGTGTTTCCTAGATGGAATTATTCCCCGCCGTATAGTTTCAATATATTTTTCCCCAATTCAGATCCTACTACTGAAATCCCTCTACCCTTTTGTCACTTAGGGATAAGGGCTTCGTTTTCCTGCTAGCCTACTAGTAAACTAACCGGCACTGGCCTTCTGGACCACAAAACCTTCCTCATACGTGTCTCGGGATTCTATTCTTTCGAGTTCATATCAGATACGTAGTACGTGAATGGAATCAGTGGTGATAGATGTTGTTCTTCTGGCTTCGGTCACTGCGATAGGCTAGTCCAAAACGTACGCTACCAACCTTGTATGTGTGCATGCACTTCTACCTATTATTAACCGGTACTAATCAAACGTGAATTGCTCTGCCTTGTGACTCAGTGTCAGCTACATTTCGGCGTGACCACAAAATTCGGTCTTGATGTCACTAGAGAATACAAGGAGAACTGCTTTCATTCGCATTCGTCAGTACCTTTTTGACCTCTATCATATTTCACATCATGTAGACCAAGTTTGGAATACATACGGCCAAAATTGGTTCCAGAAGGACAAACTTTGTAAAAGTAAATTAATGGATCATAAATGCGAGTAAAACACCAGACTGAAGTAATCTTTCACGAGCCTATCGGGCATGGTCGAAGATAAACCACGAAAATGAGCAATTTGGTCATCATTATCCTTATCTCGACAACTGATCATGAGTTATGACTGACGTGGGTTTATTCTGGAAATCTGTTTGGGGTGATACGCACGATGAACCTCGGAGATATTGAACTCATTTTTGTCCAAACGTAGTGGTAGTTTAAAAGAAACTGAAACTGATAACGTTTACGCAATGTAGATCCACAGCCAGATGGATTTGCCTCCAAGATGACTCGGTCTCTCTGTTGTTGAAACGCAGTTTGTGGCACCAAGTAAATTTCAGTTTTACTGAGTTTTCATTGGTTATTTTATAGAAAAGATGCATGAGTAAAATGAAGAAATACAGTTGGTGCCGACAACTTCGCTTTCCTATTGGTCGGCCCGGCTCCGCTTGTAATTCGATTGTTTCAACACGTGACGCACCCAGTTTGTTTTACTCCGATGCCAAGCCTTTGCCAACGCTCAGTCCACCTTCCACCCATTTTTCACTCAACCTTAACTGTATGGTAATCCAATTTTTCAATGCTCTACCCTGCAACACTCCCGTAGTCTTCAACCTTGTTTGTTGCTTGATTGAACCATCATTCGATTATTAGCATGATTTACTAAAAGTTATCTACGGACGAATGCCTCGTTCCCGGTTTGGAGCGGTTTTCACTTTAGCTTTAAAGAGCTACTGATGAGTAGTCGGGGATTTGATTAATTTCAAGCTGAACATCACTCACAATTGATTGGAGCTGTCGCATTCCGAGTTAAACCAGATAAAGCTGACGACTGAGACATGGGGATAGGAGAAAAGCAATCGTAAGGGCAATAGGTGAGACAATTATCAACAACCGTGCGACATGTTGTTCATCTACTTCATTACAACTCTGGTCGTTGTGACTGGTAGCTTTTCATTTGGAATATTTCATTTTGAAATAAACTGAATTTTCTGAGGAATGTCGCGTAAGTGCAAAAACAGACACATGAAATATACGTAGGCGAGGCAGCGGCTCACTATCACTCAGTCCTGATCCTCCAATGAAACTGCAATTGACAAACTAGGAAGTGTGGCATCAAGATAATTACGAAATTAATCATTTATATTTGTGAGCGCTATGAAGGAGAAACTGAGGACGCAACTCAAAGGAAGCTAGTTCGTCTGGTCAACGTGGTGGATTACGTATTCGGTAATGTATTTGGTTAGGGCTGTTAACATAGAGCCCTTCTAGGGTGATTTTTAAACTGCGCAAATTGTTTTCATGTAGAAATCTTCGTTGGAACCCTGGGTGTGGGTAATCAACTTATTATCTTAAATAGATGGTTTCCATAATTTGTTTGAATGAAATAATGAAAACTGAAGCACATGATGTCTTTCGTAACAACCCTCTTTTCACTCTAATCAAACGTAGTATTGCATTCTACTGCTTACCGAAATCCTGCTTATTGAAAAACCTCGATTATTTTGTTTGAAAAAGCCGGTGGTTTTACTGTTGCAGCCACGGTGGCCGCGCTGACATTCTGGTCTGTTTATCCACCACACCGTGTTCTAACAATCATCTTACTCTCCCTCTATTATCTGTAACTTTCACCTTGTGTTAGTTTCCTCCGGACGCTTAGTTCTGTCTACACCCTTCAAGTGTAATCAGAACGCAAGAAATCTCTGTCTCTTTTCTTTGAAAAACAACTACGACCAGGCTAAACTTGGTTAACATACGATCGCTCATCGTATTCTATCTATCTGAGAGGGAGTAAAGAAAGCTATCGACATGGGAAGCTCACGACAGGACTCTTCTTTGTTTAACACACCAAAAAACTGGTTATTGTCAACATTTCCGTTAGACTTACAGCGAGTATGTTAGAATACGGCGTGAACTACAGCGACTTTCCAAGACAGCTCCGTGTTCCATTAAGTGACGAATGAAATGTAGCAAATATTGGGGCTACAACAGACCATACATAATAGGTACGAAACCTCCAAACATCGAAACATCTCCAAGTCTGACAAGATCTTATTGAATGGCTGTTAATCCGTAAATCAAGATAGAAAGCATAAGCCTCTGATCGCTTACTATGTTCCCTTCATCCAGAAAGCAGATATTTATGCCTGTTCACTCAATGATTTAAATCATTAGAAATTTATAGCCTTTCTGAACCTCAGGTGACAGATGTTAATATGCTATCCGGGCCTGCTAATTTGGCCTCCATTCATCCGGTCCAAAGCATGATCGACCGAATTTTAGTGGCTTCGTAAACCATTACTCATTAACTTCCGGGTGGTATGAAGTTCCACGCAGACATATCTCGGTAAGTCAGATCAGATATTTGTGAGTTATATGATACTTCAAAATGATTGATCATCCAACATGATACTAAAGTTTCGAGTGTTGATCCAACTGTCATTTCAACTCCAAAAGACGAGGTACAACCCTCTTGTTAACTCAAGGTGAAGCCACACGCATGGAAATAGTTGAGTTCGATCAAATTCCCATGAGAGAATATACACCATCTATTGTCCGTACAAAAGAAACCCGGTGTACGGCTGATGTTGAGGACGAGGAATGTAATATGTCAGGTATGGTAGTATATCGCCACGGTGGCCAATATGCGAAAGGCGGTGGTATAACTCTTTAGGTTAATCGCCGACTCAATGTATCTGCGTTACTTGATTCGACTGTTCTGTGCTTGCCTGAAACCATATAGCGCATCCTGCATTTTGGCCAACTATGACGCGTTGATCAACGAACACTTAGTTAATGATACTATAGGTAGGCTGACCTGTGCAGGATTCTCACAGGTCATACTCACGGGTGATTTCAATTACCCTGAGATTGACCCCGAGTCTGTCATAAGTGCGTCACATCGGTAATTAAATTCGGGTGCAGACGTGACGCAAATATTTGGGACATCAAACAGAGTATTCGGATCAACTGACGCTCAGAATTATTGCGGTAGAGTGAAGGTACTCAAGACCTGTTACTTATCAGCTAGCCAGTTACTGTCTGTTGTATATTGCAGTGCGACCGTCGCATGTTTCATAGGCAGAGATTGGCTTTCTGGTCCTCACAATATCCTAGGACTTTCTCATTAACAACCTTCCAGTTGATGACCTTCTGTAATTTTTCCGTTTTAAACAATACAACACAGATTCCGATGTACGTAAGCTTTCTTAACCTCCACTACCCAGTAAACTTCCTATGAATCTTTCGGTTGACAGTTATTGAACCAGACCTCCGTAATGGCGTCATTCCGCCAGTGGTGCCACTGTCACGATATACACTTCAACAAGACACCTGCAACTCAATCTCGCTAATGGTTGTATTAATCAAACAGGGTAGCGCACCAAAAAGAGACTACCCTCAAACACGGGACAAAAGTTTTCATCACACTCGCAATGTTTAAATGTAGCACGAATTGGCCTGACAGTTGACTCCGTATTTCTTTACACGGACAAACTTATCAAATCATGAGTAATTTGAATCAGCATTCAACAGTGAGCTCTGATTACCGTTTCACCGGAACATTCAATATGTGCTCCGAACGACTAACTAAAGTTGGACTACCATTATGTTGCGAGTCAAGAACGCAGATTGCACAAGTAATGTTTGTTCAGAAAATTAACACAGGAGGTATATGCTTCAACACGAGCTCAGAAAATTACACTGACTTGCACATAACACTGATCCAGGAACGCCACGGTTGACACTTCCGAATTCACGTATGGAAAACACCGTTTCAGGTCAGAATGCACTCCAGTGCTCCCTTTTGTATTTTTCCACTTTTACTTCAATACTCAAGTACGTGCCTCTGCTTGACTACTGATGAGTAGTATAATGTGATCGCACACCGTCGCTACAAAGCTTACCTGCGTTTTGAATGGAAATTCTTTGCATATTTTTGTAACAGGTGCGGTTCCCTAACCGATCAATTACAACTGAGCAACTTCCTGAGGGTCTCTGCACTCGATAAATAATGATCCAACTCAGTAAGGCTCTCCTCAGCTCCGGAGAGGGTACCGTTGTCCACACCTGTCATTCGAATGATATCTGTGGACTTCTCCGTATGTGCAGGCTACAATAAACTAGCCAGAGAGTGAGGACATTCCACGTTCAAATCTCGGGTTATCTCTTCAAATAGCTCCCAAATTCCAAAAGTAAAACAGCGAACAGTGCAATAACAAAACACATACAAGAATCCGGTCACACAGTACAGCTTGTAAAAGCATTCCGTGTTAGTTGCCAGACAAGAACCTAACACGTCTTATTGTTTTCAGAAACACCTAAAATACGATATGTGATCAGACACAGGTGGTGATGAACTTACCACCACCACCACTATGGTAATAAGTCACATGGATTAACTATTGCTCGTATTCATATTTATTTTGTTTCACTGTTCATTTCCTGTAAAGTCCATTCGGAACTGCTCGTTCTCCACTGATGGACTAACGTGCACTGATCGCTTATACATTTTGCTCTCTACAGGCTGTGCATTGGGCAACTAAGCCAACTTCATGTCTCTTATACAGCATTTCTTCTTTGGCGCTGTACATCCGTTACTGTTAATCGTGTGTACTTGGTTGTGTGACCGATACGATTTTTGAACTGTTCACTCGAAACGTCTTATTGCAAGCGCCTATGAACCCGGTTTGTCTGAATGGTATTTCTCTTATGTACCTGAAAAGGATAGGTAAAGCGAGTCATAAGTATACATCTCATATGAAGACTTCGACCTCCTTCGAACTCATTCGAGGAGAGCATTGTTTCAGGGCTGACTCAGTCACCTATCAACTCGGGAACAAGTATGACATCGATAGAAGACAGCTATACAATTAGATATTCAACATAAAGAACTTCCTCGATGTTGAGAGGAAGGACCTCAGTAGCAGTCAAAAACAGCTGTAACTATTTCACTGCGAACTCTAGCGTTGACAAAGTCGTTTGGAACCAATTCTTAGTGTCATGGCTCCGAACACTTCGTCAACACAAACGATGGGGATATTATCACCGTTGTGAAAGATTCCTTGAGGACACAAAAACCAGGTAGAAGTTCTTGCTGCCTTATATGGTGACTAAAGATATCCCAGATGTTTTCCAGAAATTTTGAGTCTGACGAACATGTCTTCCAAAATAGAGATCAATATTATCACTTTACAAGAGTCAGTGACTCTCTCAGTAATTTAGGTAACAGGAACGTTCCCAAAGTACTGCAGTGAGTTTTTATGGTGACATTTCTGTTCAAAATTCTCGACTCATTTCTTCCATTCATTTAGGTCCACTTTACTACATATTCAGTATCTCTACTGCCTTAAAAACAGGATCGGTGAGTTCCCCACTTCATTATCAGTTTGTTGTTATCCATACTTGGAGATTTCAACCAAAATGCCACAAAGTGAAGCTTCATTTATCAGTTCAAACAGCCTGACTACACAGGCATTTAAGTCATACATAACGCATGGCTGCCGAAATCAACCATACTTTCACTAAAAAGAAATTAGAACGCTTAACTGTGGTCTAGACTTTAGACGCATGTTGTCAAACTTCGTTGCAGTGTACATACAAAAAATGAAAACTCATGCAACGTCATTCTGGGGATAGTAGATTACAGTCGTGATAATATGGATCGGTCACTGCTTCTGTTAGTTGTCACTTTTATGAGACACTTTCAGCGGTCCATGTGTAGCGGGAAATCGAAATCAGCACGACGTACGCCATTTTGTTTCGGTTGTCTTACCTGTTGTTTTCCCATTTCTTACAGAGCATACTGTCAACGTCGTGCCAATTGATCAAACACTGGAAGACTCCCGTGAAAGAGACTAATCAGTATGTCTTCCTTTATTCCCTAATCTGTATGTTAGGTGTCACGTGTTACATAAACGTTTCTACCTGAACTCGGCCTTCCGTCTTCTCGCTTGCCTGCTACACGTGTGTATTCTCCATACCTTTCATACCGCTTACTTCACTCTTCTGTGACCTTCATGTCCACTTTCAACTATCTCGATAAGCGTAACTTGGATAGCCTCACATTTCGATAGCTGACTAGAAACTACGAATGATCGGTAACCTATTGTGACGAATAGGTACTAACAGTTGAATGACCCACTTGTATGAATCAAGTACGATCGTATGAGTTGTCTGCATTGTAGTATCTATTCTAGTACTATTGTGATTGAGCGTAAGCCTGAGGACAGAAATACAATCAGTCATACGATAAATTCACACCGGTGTCTCAAGCGGCTCTCTTGATCTGGAGTTCCAGTCATTCGTTTCTCTCCTGGCATTTCCAGTGAGTGGAATTTTGCTTATATATATATATGGTATTCAATATCAGACAAACCCGTGAGCAGTGGGAGCTAGAAGCCATCAGTCGGTTTGAACTAAATGTGAAAATTGTATTACTATTGACTTTGATTCATTGTACCTTTATGCGGCCTGCTCTTGCGTCTTGGAAACGGCCGCTTAAGTTACCTCCTTCGGATTCTGAGCGGATCAGCGTGCCAAATTTCTTGAACTTCTGCCGAGTCGAGAGCGGAGTGGAGACTGAGAGAATGACTGGTTCACTATAACAATATTAATAATAGCAATAAAACACTTCAGCCATTTCGCACGCCTGTACGAAAGTATAACCAATCTAATCTCAGTACAAAAAACGTCCGATTCATGCTGTCTAAATGTTGAAAACCAATGTCCTTTTTTGTTCACTTCTCACTAATGATAGAAGACTATTAATTTGTAATTTATACACTTATAGGGAGAGAGACGATTAGATGGATATATTTATCGAGCTAGGTTAGCGCGCACTCGGTTGGGTACGCTCGTCCGATAACCTAAAAGTGTCGATCCGTAACAAATTTGGTTGACTTGAGATAAGGATACTGCTCGTCTGATATCGTTGGCTACTCAAACTAGTCAGGCGGGTTAGTTTACATATGATAAGTCCAAAGCACAACAGATATGGTAAGTTACAGACTGTGTGAATGTTGTGGAAACTTTGTAGGACGATGAACTAACTTACACAGTAGTGTACTGAGATACGCTCTCTGCAACATAAACAGTTGCAAAGATGAGTTGAATGGCTGTTAAAATTTTGTCGGTTACTTCATTACTGATACTTTCTGATTGTCGCTGTGGGTGAACAAGACGTAAAAGTTAATCAGAAATCCAATTCATATTTTTCGTCCCATAAACTGCGTACCCATAGTTAATGAAAACACAAGTAACACCAAATCTCTTAGGACATTTTTTACAACTTCCTACCTGCAGGTCGTCTTCAAAATATGCAATCCCACACTGAACTCACATTTGAAAGATAACGCACTGACTTTCAATAGGTACTTGAAGAATCAATGATATTGATTGAATATGTCCAAAGACCAGACACCAGAAAAATTACAGCACTCAAGAAAATCTTCTCACAAAGAGACTAACGACAGTGAGTCAATGTCCAGTTACGTAAAAACGTCTCAGAAAGTACCTCGATTTCTGTGGCATTTTTAGCGTATTCTTTGCAGACCATGTACAACAGTATCAATTCGATGCATTACTCATTTATCAACCAACCTTGTAATTTTTACTTGACTTGAGAAGGAATAGTGAAATTGTATGATTCCAACTTAATTATAAAAGATAATGCGGTTGTGTTACGTCACAACCGTTTTGTGTGCTGTCTGTTGAGCCGAATCACGAGAGCGCGGGTCAGAGTTATTCGCCGCCTGGTTCTCACAGTTCACAATGGGTAGTAAGCGTCAACTCGACCGACTTGATCGCATTAAAGTCGAACGAAATCATTTTAAACAGGTGTTTAAAGTTACATAGTGCGTTTTTGAATTAATCTTCAGGATATACTATACAAATCTTACACATATCGTATCAATGACTGACAGACTACGATCTACGTGGGAATGACTTACAATATCACACAATATCACACTTACAATATCAGCTCACAAATATCACACAAATATCACAATATCACACAATATCACACTTACAATATCAGCTGTGCAAACAGTTTTGTTAGGAGAACTGTGATGATAGTCTGTTTATAATGGGGTTACTGGCCAAAACGATGATCAGCGCTGATTCTGTTAGGAAGTTTAATACTCTTCGAATGACATACGCAAGAGCAAACCAGTGTCGCAAGTCACAGCTTACCCGTATGGCGGTTCAGTGTACGTAATGACGACATGCTAACATATCAGCCGATTTCTCTGTGTTGCCAAATGTTCTACACATACCCACTTTCTTTTACACCTTTTAACACAATTCATTCATCGACAACTGCATATTCAGAAGGCAGACGTAAAGATCATTCGACCGTGACTCAAAGAATTATTCCATTAAACGTCAAACCGTAGAATTACCTTAATCCTCTCAAATTTCAAGACAGTCTCACATTACGGAACACTTGACATGTCAGCTTCCACATAAGCTGTTCGACCAATCTAAAGATTGTGGCAACGTAACTAACTCGTACGAGCGTGCTGATCGTTTATAAAGGGTGTGCACACAGTGATTAGGGTATACGTTAGTTTCAGGCACATATGTACAGGTTGTTATCTCGGTTGTATCAGACAACGTGTGTTGCCCGGTTTTCTGGAATAAAATGAATACCCATTAACATAGTAAAACAAAGTTATTCAATAAAGCATGATCTTTATTGTTCAACCCGTACGTCCACACGCCGCGCGTATGCTCGCGTTTATGAACCGGATTTCCGGTCCACAACACAGCAACAGTTTTCAATCACAAGTCGTGCACTTCTGCCCGGTTTGTATGTGTGACTGACGCCTTTTGTTGTGTTTTTTGCCTGCCATTTCTCGTCCGTTGGTCCGATTTTGTTGAGCAATGGCTCGTCCGGATCGCCCGTGTTGTCCGCAATCCACCTACTATGGGCTTTGGCAGAATTTCATCACCGAGTTGAGATATTCCACTGTGTCGGAATAATCGCGTCTCCGATTTGGTCATCCATCGCAATAAGTCCATAAATATAGATAATTCATTTGCCAAAATTCCACTATTAAAGTCTGAAATAGACCTCAACTATTGACTTGGATTACTATACTCCTGGGTGGAAGTTTTGTCGTAAATACCCTTTGAACGAAGGTTGAAAACACATTTTTCGACCCTTTTCTTGTCTTATCGATATTTTAGCAATAAGCTTTGAAACTTGTTCATAGTCCGCTGGCACCGTTGTCCGATATCGAATTTTGTGCACAATTTAAAAAAGGTGTTGAAAGGGAAATTTGGTCTGATTTATGTTACATATGGTCGGACCGTCGAAAAACTAGAAACGCAGATACTCATCGGTGCACGAGAAATAGGCACCGGAAAACATGCTGTTCTTTTCTGCACTGTGTGCGCACGCCGACGTCGCGTGCCTGGGCGGCAGGCCCGCTTGCCTGATTTACCGGTCTCGGCATCCCAGTACACTGATAACTTTGCCCATGCGTACGTCCGATTGAATTGGATCACGTGATCTTCCTGATTGGACAGTTGATCCTTGGTCTGATTACACTTACGTGTTGGCACTATGCCGTCTACAGTCCCACTGTACAGCCATTCCAGCTGGCCGTTACCTGGACTATCTGCCGTACATTTGTTCTCCTTGCCACAATACAGTACTACAGTTTAACTGTAGACGCCCGTTACATTACCGATACAACATCGGCGTGGGCAGTCAAACCGCACTGGATTCTCTTATAACGTTCCTTTCAGGTTATTGCAGTTCGACTGATACTCAACCATCAGACTCCTTCTTGCTGCAGTGGAGGACGTCCATCCTGGACTACATCGATAACCTTCAGTTATGGAATTTTGAGATGATAGAATAAGCTATTGTGGCGTCATTTGAGCGATGAAGGACAGAATAATTTTGACGTTTTTTGTTCACATACGAAACTTATGGTCGGAAAAGCGCAATCGAAACTAGACTGGTCCTGAGGCAGCAAACCGAACTGTCCACGGTATTCACTGTGTTTCTCTGAACCCAACCTACCTGATAGGAGTAGTATCTACACCCGACGCTGTTTGTCTACAACCAATGGAACAATCGAAGACGTTACCGTAACTCACGAAGTGCTACGGAACTTGCTGCTGCTCATACCTATTTCAAATCCGTCCTACCGAGTGTTAAGAAGTACGGTTGACGTGGTAACGGATGGACAATCTTCCACGAAGACGTTGAGCAACGCGTAGCGATCAAACCAACGATCCCAAATAGTCAAAACAAGATTGGATCACAATGCTACGGTACTATTGAACAAATTATCAAAGTTAATAATTAGACAACCTTGTGGTGATCGTGTGGCTTCTTTAAGGATCCCGGCTGCAACCATGTTTTCCCGCTTGTTTGTTCTGTACGCATGATTCTGTGTACGCCTGCTATAGGAGGCCTGATATGAACTCAGTGCCACTTTCTTCAGTCGTGCAACTAATTGCACGCAGCGAATGCTTGTCCTTTCCTAACGACTCATCTCTATTCCATTCTTCAAGGTCGTTTAACCCGAACCTTTCCGAGCGTTGTTTAACGCACTCGAAGGTTCCACGCACTTTTCGCTTGGCGCGCTTTTGAGTGCCGCCGAGTGGGCTGTAGCCCACCTCGTGCTTCTTTTCTTTCTCTCTTGGTTGCTGCCGTTGGTCCCAGACTAGGCTAGAGCTAACTACTTATCATATTTCCAAACATTGCTGGAAATATACGGTTTGTTTCTAAACCCCACTGCGTTCTCTAGTTCGATGCCTGTTGGGACTACGTTTCGATTGCTCTTCAGGAAAGGCGTTTTAAATTGTTAGTGGACGAGGGTCTAGCGCATACCCACTTGTCCCTACCACCTCAACAGTTGCGATCGACGGATCGTTTCGGGAAATGAATTACAATTTGGTGCCAAACAGGCTAAAGATGAACTATAATCACATAATATGTCATTCATACCCAACAGAGTTCTCCTGAGCAGTCAACAAGTTCAAAACAATGGGGACGAGCCGAGCTCCAAAAAGGGGATGCACGTGTAACAGGCAAGCCAGACGTTCTGGCTTCGTGTACCAGTTACACTCGTAAACCAACTTGAGCAACGTGGAGACACCGGCAGACAAAGTTCTTCTGAAGTCCTGATAGTCCTGTAAAAGGAGACAATAGAAACAAGCGTGAGCCAAAGGCCCAGTAAGACATGCACACGACTTACACAGCAGCCGGTTGCGTTACACACGCACCACTCAAGCAAAGTACAATAACCGGCAACTGGCTATTCGCACAACTATCAAATTGACGCGATAAAACAAAAACATCTAGGTCAAGGTCCAATTAACGGCCAGAAACAGGAGAGGTAGAATATACAGGGATAAACATTTGGGGGGATAGGGTTGGGTCGGATTTTCACATGACTGAACTTCGAAAGTCGATACGCCGGACAGCCCGTAGACGTCCAGAGGTGATGCACCCGTTGCAACAGAATTAGACACTGTTCTCTCCAAGGTTGTTTCAAATCTCAACTGTTCACGCAGTCGAAAACCGCACACACAAAATAAACAGTTTTCCAGAGCCCCCACACGCCTTGATTTGCTCTCAGTGGACTGAAATTGTCGACTCTCAGCCAGCATGAAAGAATCAACGCTTATTGTCTGTGTTGCCGGCAAGGTCAGTTAGCGAATCGACCTGAACTGTATGGAAAGCATGTAATGCTTTTACCTTAGCTAATTTCGACCGGTTTGCAAATGCGCCGACATGTTACCTTACTGCTTGGCTTCCACACAGACAAGTTTTATTTTGGAGTTGCGGTTTGAGAAAATGACTGAGAGAAAAGTTTAACTTACTGTGGAGGTGGAGTGGCAAAACTATTTATAAACTGACGTTGACTGAAGAGTACATTTTCTCAGACGAAGCCGTTTAACTTTCGTGGCGGTGTTGTTGCAGAAGATAAAGTAATTTGGTCGCAAAAGAATCCCCGTGTGATGGAAAGAGACACAGTAGCATTAATCCCATGGCTTTAGTATGATTTAGAATGCCCACTGTTGGATCTATACTTTCTCGAGGGTGTAGTCAGTAGTCCCACATATATCGAGCTGTTGTTTGAAGCCTTGTAATGTTCGAAGACTGTGTATTCCGTGCAGTGTAATCGCTCATACTTCCGGCAGGATAGGACGTCTGCACAATCCACGAAGCATCCGCGCTCGTGGTTTGACAAAGTACTTCCGTACGAGTTGTTTGGAAGACGGACCTGTTTCACGACTCTCAATGTCTCCTGACTTGACCACTTTTGATTGTTTACTTTGGAATCTATCGAAAGTTGTCACGCCCACGTCACAACCGTATTCACTTCAAAATCCACTGAATAACATCATCGTTGCTTCGCAGAACATCCCGTTATAAAAATCGAAAACAGCCCTGTTAGACAACATGTGGAATGTGTGCAGATGCATTGAGGCTGCTGAACTCAAATTCCATCATTGTTGTAAATGTTCGTCAGATGATTTCATGAGAACGCTGTAAATTTGTTGATCCATGAACTGAGAAAATTCGTCCCCATCGTTTGCATTCCCTATTTTTCCCACTAACCTGACACTTGTTCCCACTACCTCACCCACCCCGGTTTTGTTTTGTTGAACTAATGTGTCATTAACTGTCCTTGGCGCGAGTAGCCATTCTTGTCCTGGCTTACTGGCGTGACGGCTGACCTTTGACCTTGCTGGTCCTGTTGAGAAACTGTTGATTTTGTTGGACGAGACTATCGTCGTGAACGATTGAGGTTTGCTTTTGTAATTATTGATGCATTTCTTTAATAGTACCGTAGAAATTGTTGGGTCCAATCTTGTTTTCATTTTGGGGATCCGTTTTGGGCTACGCGTAACTCAACGATCAGACGTGGATCGTTACAACGTACGACGGCCTTATTTAGGGCTACACTATTTTACTGTTAAGG
>LOND01001583.1:22581-35417 GCA_014220965.1 Paragonimus kellicotti | reverse complement strand
ACAGATGTCTGTTGGAGCGTACGCCGATATAATGAATAAACAATGTCTTTCTAAGTTGCGTCGACAGACCTTTGCCGATGTGTTGAGTCTGACAGGGCATAAGCGACTGTTCACTGGGATCCAATCGAGCAAACATTGCTCTGCTCTGGAACTCAGTGCGATTCCCACTCCAGCTTGACCACGAGATTCAGCTTCGGCGTCACCAGAAACCCTGAGAGAGAAGCGCTTGAATCGACAGTTATCTAGAGGTGAGCTCAAATGGATAACGGTGCTAGAATCGTAGACTCGCGTCTCCGACACGCAGCACACATCAAGCTCCAGACTTGAGAGAGTACTAGCCAGAGCAGCTTGCTGACCGACTTGTCGGAGAGTGCGGACATTGAAGGCGCCAATGTTTACCGGTTGTCTTGGCCTCAGAAAACAATTATCGCCCGAAGGCACATGGAAGGCAGAAGAAATGGGGGGGGTGGGGTAAAACAGTAGGAGAAAGTCGTGTTGGGTTAGTAATGTCACTGTCGGGAGAGCGATAACTTCTGATACTTCCCGGTCGTTTATGCCGCGGAAGGGGGTTGACTTGAGGGACCCCACCCCGAGTCTCTGACTCAAAAGTCTGACCTGCGAGACAACAGGATACAGGGTTTTCTTGGGGACCCACCCGGAGCCAATGACTCAAAAGTCTGACTCACTTGGCAGTGAGGGCTTGCCTAGCCCGAGGGCGCAGTGAATAAGACATTGATGTCTGATTCTGAGCACTGCTGCGCGCAGTGGATGTATTTACGACTGCTATTAAGCGACAGGCGTCCTCACGTTTTGATTGGCCAGTTTGTTGCTGTGTTGTTCCACGACCTTGCATCTAGCAACTCGGTTGTTTGAAACAGATACGCATTCAACAGCAGCTAATCGCCGTCTATGATTGGTTGGCGCCAGTTTGACCATAATTCCGTCTGTAGCAGCTTGTGCGCGAACACCGATTGGCTGAACTTTCTCCAATCAAGAAACCGCTCCAGTCCAATTTCATTACACGCCACACGAAATTCGGGCCAAATTTCAAAGCGAATAAAGTGTGAACTGCACAGCATCATTAGCTGAAACAATCCGGTTGCGTTCTCACATTTAACTCGCAGTCATGTGTAGTTGACAGCATGCGAAGGTATATTAATGCGGTGCGTGCAATGTTTGTGCACTGAAATCACCTTCGGCATCTCCAAAAACCCTGTGACGTGAAAGTTGCCTTACTGGTACCACCGCACTTGTTCACCTTATCTTGTGAATGTTGTCGTTGTTTGTCCGAGTTGTCTGTGAAGTGAGTGCACTTAATGATGCGGGGCAGTGAAAGCCGTAAGGAAGCTGTCTTGCTGATGACGCCTTACTTTCACTTACAGCTCGGTTGTTTGTTTGCAAGGTGTAGGCGCCTTGATGTTGTATGTTTGAATATAGACGTAGCTATTTTTAGTAGTTAGGTCCACTTCCCCTCCCTCTTTTCTTCTTTCTTCCTATATAGGTTTTTTTTTCTTCGTGGTTGTGTGGCAGTTAAGCATCAGTGTGAACCACTGATGTATTGCTGTCTATGATGATGATGATGACAAACAATTAACATCAAAGTTAATGTGTTGGCGTGGACGCCGCAGCTTTACTCGCGGCCATAAAATGAACCTGCGTCATCTTCAATACTGTAGACTAAATTCCACAGAATATCGTTGGGAATGCCACCCAACCAGTCCAAAGTTTGTTTGAGTTCTGAAGGTCTACCGGAGTTTCCGTTGACATTCATCCCACTTGGGGAATGGCGTGCGGTTGCGGTGAGGATTGTCTAACGATTACCTCTCCAACGCTTTTACTTATCACACTGAAATCTGTCTGTTTTACGGTAAGTAAATAATTAAATAAAGTTTGCTTGCAGACTCATCGCGTTAGCATAAGGCTGGAGATGCTTTGGGCGTACGAACCAAAGAGCAAGCAACTAGCTTTCCGATAGTCGTCACAATATCTGTAGGGGAAATTTGGATTAAACGATTTTCAGGAGTTAAACAGAAGTGTTCTGGACCCGTTCTATTTACTGACATGTTTAATAAGGCCTCCACGGGTTACAGTTACGGTCTCTCTGTTAACGTCCTTGGAAAGAAAAATTCCGGTCGATTTCTGACCGATCATCAAATCGACTTGCTTCGCTCATGCAAGTGTCATTTGCTCAACCGTGCATTCCGCTTCGAGCCGTTACGTTTTGTTGCAGGTTCTTTCATTCGGACAATTTTCTAGGCAGATTGGATTGACGAATTGCGCGTGGTTCGGCGTGGTAGGGTCGATTGGTCCAACCGGCCTGTGGCAATCATTGGTCCAAGATATTCAACGGTCATATATTCAGGTGTTGTGGTGATCGAGGCGGAGTTTCACCAGAGCTCAATTTAACTGGCAATCCTACAATGTAGTATGCGGTCTCGTTGACGACACCACTTTAGTTGCTAATTAATTAAGTCGTGTGCGTGTTTTACTAGACCTTTATTCACGCCTGTTCGTGCTGTTTCCTTCTACAGGACTGCTATTAGAACTCCTCCTTCCGAGGAGAGTTGTCTCCTGCCTACTCCACGTTGCCTACAGTTGGTTCACGAGTATAACGACTAAAGGAACTTAGAGCGTCTGTCTTTCCTGTTACAATCGACCCGTACAATCCGACTGTTTCGAGTGTTCAGTGTTCATTTGCGTGCTCACATCACGTTGTCGAGTCAAACAAGTGGTTTGCTTTATGTGTTAGGGCAAGAATGTTGGATGTGAGCGCACACGGCACGGGCACTCAGTTAATCAGGCAGCGACACACAGTAAACATAGTGTCTACCTGTTCACATCGCTGAACAACACAATCGTACTTTCCAAGGACTATACCAGGGCATTCGGTGGAGTGAATCTATCCATCAAAATCAACACTCCAGAGAATATTTGAGACCGTGTATCAACCACTCCACCTATATGTGGACGGAAATTCATTCTCCCGAATGCACACGAACGCCATAAACATTCACCCTAAAAAATCGAAGTGGCCATGTTTCCTGGACGAACTGAACGATATACACAGAGTTTTGGATGAAGCATGGTAAAGTGTAACAGACCTACCACGGATTTTCACTGACATGTCAACTTAGTACGCGCTGTTCACATGAGCCGGTACTCATATTCTCACGACTGCACCTAGTTGTGGTATCACTGGCCTACTAACCATTTGGTCTACTAACATGCACGGCTTTGAACCAGTCATATAGGGAGTTCATCTGTTAGTGTATGTTCACCGCACCTGGCAACTGATCATTGATCAGTACTACGCTGGAACAGTTCTGGCAAGTTACATCAGTTTGAAGATTGGTTGAAACCAGTCGGTTGATCTCATGAATCAGGTTCCACTATGTGGTGTCGTGATGAAAGGCTCAGGGTATAGAAAGTCAGTTAATCAATTAATCGTTAAGGAATTCACACATCTCGTTGTTCAAAATGACCAGGGTTCCAGGAGTGTGTGGGAACCATTCTATATGACTGAGGAGAAGTTGGTTAGGAAGCTTGAACAGAAGTGCCATCAGAAGGGAGTAGTGCAACATGTTGGCAACTCATTTGTTGACTTGGTCGTGGGCGGGAGTTACTGGCTTCTGCCGAATGTGAATGTCAGGTCCATTATGTGAGGGGAGAGGACGAGTTTAAATTGAATCGTGAAGTCCGCCCACATTCCTAATCAAATCTTTCGCCAGATCTAAACCCCAATAAGAGCATCCGGAGCTATCCTGGTCTTAGAATACAATAATTCCAACTTCAACCCCACCTAAGCTACTCTAGACAAACCTCGAAAATGGCTTGGAGTAGCAACTCCAACACTTATGCAACCAACGTGATGGAAATTATGATGCGAAGAGTTGGCAGAGTAATCAGGGCACGGGGTTTCCATGTGTGCTATTAAAGCCAATATCTCTTTTTCCTGTTTGTGCTGACAAGCATCTATAACTTTTGGGACATTCTTTCGGACAGAACATTACGTTGGGCAGACAGATGTTGTCCGTGTGTAATTCTGGTGAGATTTGGTCAACCAAACAATGAACTAAATTAAATTAGATTTAGATTATACTGATAAGCAGAAACTTAAAACCAAATGAGCAAGGCGCATGGTGATAACTCGTTTTTTAAAACAACTTAAAATATTGTTAGTCCGTTGTTTTTGAGCCCGTAGAACTGCTGCTGACCGTTGATCAATCAGGTTTTGACATAACTGAGGCTTAGATCATTGTGAGCGATTATGACAGCCGTAAACAATGATACAATACTGAAGCTGAGGGTCTAGCCGTGAGTGAAACTCAGGATGCAGCTAGACTCGTACTTTTGACCGTCCCATTAAGTCTTGTTTCTCTGCCGGTCATACAGTTACGACTAACGACTGTGTGCGAACTGAATTCATACTGTAACTTGTGTTTTCTGATTGTTTTATTCAAATAGCTCCAAGGAAATTAATGTCGCAGACTTAAAATGTGTTACATTTGGAGCATTCTAGCCACTGTGGTTATTCCCCATAGGCCTAAAGATATCTTAGTCACGTTTGTTGCATTCTGAATCTACAAATTGCAATTTGGTTGCAAAACAGTTGAAAATCAACAGGGTGATATCGACGGAAAGTAATCAGTATTGTTAATCCAACGTTAATCTATCATCAACACAACCAAAAAGTAGGAGTACCTGACAAAGGAAGAGTGGAGCAATACTCACTTTTTCACAATTCATACGCAACAATAGCAGTTAGTATCGTCATACTTCGTTCTGTGCACCTGCTTTGACCTTGGTAACAACTACCACTGTGAATCTTTGTCAGTCAGTTTCGGTTCAACGGAATATGGTCAATTAATACAGTGAGATGCAGTGAACGTGATTGTAGTTAGCAACCTGATAGCCGAAATGTTTACGGGCGGAAGATGATAATTCACTCCCAGTGGGTTACAAAAGGCTGAGGAGAATGCAGCTCATTTTTGCCTTGGCAACCGAAAATGTCACTAAATAGCAATGTTTGGACAACAGTGCTTGTCCTGATGTGAATATTAGAACATAAATGGAGAGATCGAGAGATTAGAGGATAATAAACTGTGGGGATTAAAACAGGTTTCTTCTGTTTCAGTACAAAATGCTCGTGGTGTGCTTATATTAGTCTTAACTATAACACATCAGAAGGATGATTCGGTGAAAGTGGTAAGCTGGTTTGCTGTCAGCACCGTTAAGATAAGATTCGTTTTCTGACAAATACTGTTGAACGTTGAGCGCTAATTAGAGAATTCAGTAGGATAGTTTTACTGCTCCGCTATTGAACAGCAGCCACAATTGCCTGCAAGTAATGTTCGTGTTGCGCGACAGTCTAAATGGTCGTACCGTTAACTACATTCAGTAATATCGCGATCGATCCACTTGAGATCAGTAATCCCAAAACCGCCTTGTACAACGTTCTGAAGACCGAAGGACAGTAAGAAATTGAGATTTTTTTTACCATGAGATAAATGCTACACGGAAGTTTCAAATCTTCATTCCAGCTTACAATCAGAAGAGTACTGCAATCCTGTCGTAGGTCATTCACTATGATGGTCACCTTTATAAAGAGGTGTTCAATTTTAGCAGAAGACAGTTCTGAAAAGCTACTGCTCTAATCCCAATAGAAACCGCCACTTCAAATTGTAACCCTCCTACGACAGCCACTACCACAACGTCGACCAGATTGAAAGCGTTTACATCGAGGACGGGTACACAAGCACATGAACATCCGCTCAATTGGGAACACCATATTCACGCGCGAATGGACAGAGCGCTGTTCGCGATGTCACAATGGATTCAAATGGGATGTTCGTCAAAGCATTAGGGCGCAGTGTTTACCCACGGCTCCACCAACACTGGAAATCACGTACCATCAGAGTCGCTACGATGGTCCAAGCCAATCAGATCACTCACAGCCGAATGAGACAATCTCTGAACTCAGAGATTGGTGGCGGCAGAGGACGGTAAAAGCCTCTACTTGTCAGACCCCACCTTGTGACAGGGAGAGCGGATCAACGATATATTGCTTATGTATGTCACTCCGTCAGTCCGTACTTGACGCTTCAGGCTGCTATAGACCCAGAAGTCAGATCGTCCTAACGATTTCTGTCTGTATAAGGTGTCCGACTGTTTGTCCAAATTTTGAAAGCGCTTCTATTGTTATTCGATTTGCTGTCAGCGTTGTTCTGGTCTTAAACTAAAAAGTGCACAAGAACAGTTCGCATGACTCAGACTTTGTTAGCTGAATATGAAAGGTACACAGTTCACTGTGTTAACTCGTTATACATACACTAACTTCTGGGAATTCCTGGTCAAGTTTTTAACGTTTATCGATCGATATACAGAATACAGTACATTTTGTTAAGTCGAGTGAGTTAACGAATGTGGTGCAAATCGTCCAGCCAGAGAGGATGACTGACCAAAAGACCGGTATTCATTAAAAGTCACGTAAGTAGCACTTGCTGAGAATTTGACAGCAACAACAACGACAATAATAACAACATCGAATGGCTGTGGTTCGGTGAACGATAGGTAAATCAATTGTGATTGTAGGTTACATGCACGTGTGATACTTTCAGGCTAAAAGTAGGCTTTACATTTGAGGGATTTTGCGCTAAACTTGATAACGAATCCTGAGGTGGATGCAAACCAACTACCCACATGTACCGGATAGTTCACCATGCCTCCATCCAACTTAGAATAAACCGATCCCAATCATCTGCTTTGTATTGCCGGACCTTAAGTAAGACTCGATATATGGGCTAACCTTAATGACAAACCGCTTAAATTTAACACCATTTATAACTTCGCTGAGCTAACCTGGTGATCGTACGGTCTGGTTATCGATTCAGCCATCTTGGATTGCAGCTAAGCCAACCATTGCAATAATGTGATGCACCATTCCCGTTGGATCAAGTGATCAGCTCCTGCTGAACTGTCTTATTTCAGGTGTGTTAATGATCGAATTGCATCGGATAGAACTACAGAAAGGCACTGAGAGTAGAAGAGGAAAATGACGGTTATCTGCTTTGGTAGAGACGAGAGGATTAGTTTTTCAGTGAGCACACTAAGTAAGGATGTTAAATCGAAGTCACGCTAACAAAGGAACAGGGGGTCGCGTGGGAGTTCAACTACAACACTCCTGAGGAAGGCCACCCGAGGTGGTTGAAACGTAGAGTATTACAACTTGCTCATAACGTTGTGTTATTCTCAATCCATTTATCAATAACATGTTAAACACGACACCCAAACTGTTTGACTTCATTCACACTAAATTTGGTGCGGATATCTTATGAGGATGTTAAACTTTTCCGTTAAACTACCTTTGGTATGCCTGATAATGTGTATTCCAAATTAATTAGATACTGATCTAGTTTTCATTGAAGGCACTAGGGAACATAGGACGACAGAGATATTTCGAATTACTTAACATACTGCTGGATGCAATGGATTCAATGTTCCTGAGCAAGTTATAAGCATTTATCGATTCGCAAGTTATTTTATGTTTAATCTATGGGCAGTTAGGTTGTGACATTTCGTTGACGCGGATAGAGACTAGAGAAAGACCGATGTGCATTACCCCTCAGATGTAATGTGTGCAGTACACGAGTCACGCGCCTGTCATGTTTCGTTCACAACAGTTAAGTGCAACCTAAACCCCATTCATACGCGACAATATAAGTAACCACGCATTTTGGTTCAATTTTAACGGGAGTTGAAACAACGTATCACTTCCTACCAACTGTCTGGCAGTATTCACCCTAATTCAGCTCAGTAGGTGTAATTACTGTGGTTACTGACTAGGAATGCTTCAAACTATGCACGTTTAACTATCTGTCAGAAAATGTTGCGAGGGTTCTGGTGGAAAATGTATCAACCTTGTAAAAAAAATTGTGGTGAAAATGTAGAGTAAACAAAATGAACTATTTCCGTCATCCAGATGTACATTTTATTGTGAAACGATCACGAGCTCAAAACGATTGTTATGTGCATAAGTGTTTCTATAGTATCTTAGCCGACCTTCACGGGCCCTTGAGTAGGAAAATAATTAGGCTATTGCGTAGGTAGAACGTCTTTGCAGTTAGAATATTCACAAACTAAACCGAACTGCCCAACGTCATGGTCACGGATAAACTGGGTAGTGGATTCAAAACACCACTCGATCAGCATACAGCGTCCTAACTGGCATTAACCGGAACCGGTCGCATCACAGTTGCCCGTTGCCAAGGTCAAACGCACTGACCTCGCTCCGGTGTCTCTCGACCAGAGTCCACGTACGCACTCACCGACGCACATACGCGCCCACACACCCAGGGCTAACTGCACCTTCGCATGCATTTAAACTGTCTCACGTACACGTGATTTAAGGCGGCGCAATTCGCCGAACAGCGAAAAAACAGAGTGCACCGACCTCCCCACTCATACGGCCTAGATGTATCATGCTCACTTAACGCTGAGCCTAATCGAACCAGTTTTCTGTTATAATCATCATCATTACAACGACCACCATCAAAGACAGTCCAGTTGCCAAGATTTATGAGGAAGAAACGACCAGACGGAATGAAGATTCCCTAAGGAGCCCGGCGATACTCGATACTTACCTGAATGCATGTCTTGCACACATGTTTATTCGCCTGTTTATTAGTGGTATCGATCCAAACTCAGCGCCGTTCTGCTCGATTGTGTGATGTTTAGCACACAGCTGCTTTGCTTGGTTAATGCTGTTAGGGCTATTGACAGAATCGTTCGTTTAAAACAAACGAGATTGCTTCTCCGAAAAGCAAACCAATTTTTTCAATAGTTGCATTCTGTTAGGTTTATTCGACTTGTTGTTTGTCCGTCCTGTTTAGATACTGATTATTGGCCTTGGCAGCAGAGTAGGTCAGCTCAACTACTTTTTTCTTGTCCAGCTAAGTTGGAAATATGCGGTTTGCTCTTTTATTTAACCGTGACTTCTTGATTCGTTCCGGCTGGGATTGAGTACAAAAATTAAAGACAATCAACCCTAAGAAAGAACACGGTATATCGTCATATGCCAATTTCCGAAACGAGAAGAGCAAGGTTTGAAAATATGGGAGCTTACAACTATTTACAGCTATGTCTATACTCAAATTTGGAACTTTAAGTCTTCAACATCTTGTAAACAAATGGTCTAGTTATAAGTAAGAGTAGAGCGTCGCCAGTAAGACAGATCTCCTTTACGGCTCTCACAATCCCGCGTTATTATTTAAGCTTACTTCACAAATAACACGACCAAACAAAGAAAACATTCATTTCACTTAGTTCGATTTACTGTAATCTCATCTAAAGTCTCCAGCCACATACCCTAGGTATCATGGGGGTCTCAGTTCTGTAGACGAACCTGACATACACTGGTCAACTGCTTGGTGAATATTTTTATTTCTGTACTCCAGGTCATCATCTGTCCATCTGGCGCATTACGCCAGTTAACCACAGTGTCGCAAAGATTGTTCAGTGTGACAGGCTACTACGTGGCGTCCTTAGCAAATAGCCTGATGACCTAAGTTTGTGCATACCTAAAGACTGAGTGAACAACTCGTTCGAGATTCATTGCCAAATGTCTATTTCCCAATCGCATTGTTGCTTATCCATTGGTATCACCCGACGCCCGGGAATGAATGCATAGATCGATGGGCAAATATCTCAAGATGGTTCATTTGAGTCAAACGAGTTGCTTAAGCGTATTTCGTGTTGAAACAAGTAAGCGACAAGCAAGGCCGAGCCAACCATTCGAAAAGCTGAGGCTGCGGGACCAATTAGATTTTTTGATTTTATTACTACTTCTTGTTTGTAGAATAATTCATGGAAATACAATAAGATTAAGACTGCTTAATGTCGCGCTAGTAGTATCCTGGCTTTCACTTCAACACGAATCACCTTGTCGCACGCTACTGTATTTGTTTCATGAATGACCAGTGAAGTTTGGACAAAGTAACTGTTAGGGTTTTCGGAGTTAGTACTGCTACGATTGCACTCTTGATCAGGTTGGTACACATGCTTTACCGTCAGCCTGGTCTGAATCTCGATAGTCAGCTGTTGTGGTCAGTGGGATCGTTGCCCAGCGAAAGTAAGAAGCAAAACTGACAATGTATTAACGCATGATCTGAATCCAAGTATGTGCTCCAATAAGAACGACAGTCTTGAATGGGGTCGTACCACCTATAACTAACAACTGTGTGGTCCATCTGAGACCAAGTCTGATATAGAGATGGAGGGAGTCAGGTAAAACAATGGCGCACACGACATCTACAACTATTGCTGGCTAGAAATGGCCCGTGCACGATACACACTTGAAGCAGTCGCCTACCGTTCTCCGACTGATAGGGGTCTACTTTAGATTTGCCCCTTAAGCGAGGCGCTGTCACACCAAATCGGCTGACCTGGTTGTTCATATCCCCGACCACAATGACTACATCAGGGGAACGTGTTGACCTAAACGGACAGCTAGATTCGATAAAAAGGCAATCTTGACTGCAGTCAAATGAAGCGTGGGAAGACGTAATGGAAAGATCTGTGAAAACTTGGTTTTAACAGAACATTTCAGGCATAAGTTACAGAGACCACTGCTAACAAAAATCTAATCTGTCAACGCTGCTGCGGCCGTCATGCACAGGACTATACCTATTCCAGCCTGGTCACCAGCGGCGGTCGTGAAGTCACCCGAAATACCTAACCAGTATCGAGTAGACAGAGTAGATGCTGAAAGTTCGATAAGTCGAACACTGTCCTAGATTCTAGTTTCGGAAATGCAGCAGATACCAACATTCAGTGAATCTAACGTTCGTGAGAGAGCGGCCCATCGATCTGTCTGTTTCCGGGGCGAACAGTGAAATCATCTATGTCAATTAGCATTCCGAATTTGAGCAAGTGACAAGGGAGATCGGAGGCTGTGTGGTAAGCGATGGGACTTACCGGGTACCCACGGTGTTAATGTGAGTAGATATATCTGCACAGCAATTACCAAAAATAGGGATCGGGAGAAACCTATCCACCCTGGTGTATGCAGCAGATAGGGCGGTCCGGCTTATATTGTAAGACGACCGATAGAATATGGAGCTAAGTGTTGTGAATGGTTAAATGTGGGCTGAGATACTGTCAGAACGTCAAGACCTGACAGGAGAACGGTTGAAGTTATCGGCCAAAGCCTTTCACTCAAAAGCTTGTACCGCACGGCAGCGGGTAATGGACTAGAATTGGAACTTCTTTCAGAAGAGATACCAGCCTTCTTCCGTACCCAAAAATGGAGGATCAGCGGACTGTAGTTATTCGGACTTCTAACTAGTAACAATCTGCAACGAACTGCTCTATTGGCGTGATCATCCCATCACCCATTCTAGCCTAATAAGTAACCGCGTCAAGGTCCAACCCCGTTTTGGCGGTCAGTGTCAGCGAGTGCATGTAATGTAATGTCTGACGCTATATCTCGATAAAACTTTATGCAGTCTTTTATTATGTCCATAACAGACATTACTGTTTTCTGAAATCGGTGAATGGATTATCAGCATTTAAAAGTGATATTATTACACTTTCACTTCACTGAAGATACACCTGGGAGAACTAACGCTGCGGGACTAATGCGACAGTCAATCGTTAGAAGGAGTTTGGTGATTTGTCGTATAACCCACGACTGTGTTTCTGTAGACGACGTAGTCAATTTGGCCAATCACTTCCGAATATGCATACCATCCTTAACATGAAGACGTCATCCACATATTTTAGCAACTAATCCAAACCGTCTTTCATGCAGAGACCTTGTTCAATTAGGACCACCAGTCAATCTATGTACGAAATTAGTAAACGGTGAAGCAGAAGTTGCACATGAAAGTATCCCATAAATATGGTCTGCGACGTTTGAACACAACCTGTTTTAAATGCATGAAATATAAACAGACTTTTATTTTTCACAGTGTTTGTATATGTTTCAGCTTTCTGCTATTTGACATATGCCATTGTGATACACACAGTTCACAGGGAGAATAAGCCGTTTTCAACTATGATACCTTGGAATATAATTGTTCTTCTTTCTCTTAGAGTATGTCGCTCAAGAGCTGTTTTCTCAGCCATAGTCGAATCAAAACCATCGGATTAAGATTTATTTTTCCCTGTCTCAATGTACAAAACTATAAAAAGTTATGTTCTGTTCGCTGTCCACGTTAACTTACGGTGTACTTTCCTTTGTATCGTCCCATCTGAGCGACGGGATAGGAAGACGTCTAAGAACGAGATACCTAGGGGTGTCTCGGGTTTCCATGGTCAAATGGATATTCCCATGGGCTGAGTTGAACCGTTCCAGTATTTCCCTGGAGCTTGTTGATTCATCAGTTACGCGAATAATATCATCTACGTATCGCTTGTAAAGAGTGAACGAGTTAATCATAGTTGCTAGCGCACCACTTTCAACTTTTGCCATAAAAATATCACAGCTAGTAATGGTCCTAATGGTGACCCCATTTGCCTACCCGTCTTTTATTGATATAGTCTACCTGAAAATTTGAACTGAACATTATAGGTACAATGGTATAACAACCTTTTCAATTCTTCTATCGGTAATCCCACGTTTATGGAGTTGTTCTCAAGATAATCGCCTAGAAACTCAATTGTTTCTCTGAGCGGGATATTAGTGAATAGGGATGTTACATCAAGTGAGAATATTCTTTTTTCCTGACACGTTTAGCTTCTTCAAGGTTTCAACAAATTCAAAAGAATCACTCAAGCTGTGGACTGCTATCTGTCTCCTTACAGGTTCTAACATCCCAGCCAGCCATTTCGCAGTGCAT
>LOND01001582.1:66054-80422 GCA_014220965.1 Paragonimus kellicotti | reverse complement strand
TATTAAGTGTCAGCGACGGATTTAACAGTGGATTTGATAGCCCATGGGCGTTCAGCGTGTATATGGTGCAGCATGTCGCCCGACTACATGCAAACAGCAAAACGGATCGAAAATCTGCTTCATTTTTTGTATCAACCTCCACAAACATAGCGTTGTAACTGGTTTTCTGAAACTATGAACACTATCTTATGCCGCATACGGTCGAAATGGCCCTTACTGTTGATCTTGTGACAAAGTTAGTACTGGTGTTTTCGTATTATTTATTTGAGAACCTATTCTTTAGAATAGAAAAGTCAGTAAATTCCCATTTTCATATAGTTAACATTTGAGACACTTTGACCATTTTCACCTGCTAAGAACTTGGCAGTCATGTTAACGGGTTCGTTTTATGAGTAAAGACTGGCGTCGTCCCCAAAGCAGTCTGACAGTTCCAATGTCTAGTTTACGTTCACGAACATTATAAACTCTTTAAACGTAACGCATGAATATGTCAGTTCCTTTCTGACTGCACTGCAGGATTTCGTAAAACAGTGAGACGTCAAACTTACGTCTCGAAATATCGGATGACTACTAACAAGCATTTCCGAGTTGATCTTGACCATAACTGCTGGCACAAAGTACGTAGTAACAAATTTTTAGTATACTCCAATCGTGACTATATCTCCCACTGTACCTGTTTCCACAATTTTAGAAGTTAAACCTGTTCGCGTTTTTGCGTACATTGAATGATTAGTTTGCTCTCCTGCAGACATGCGGACCAATTTTCTGGGCGCCGGTCGAATAATAACGCTGTCAAGTGGAAAACAGCGTAGCATTTTCTGCGTCACGTGATACGCTGCACGCGCGTAATCGATCCAAGACAATTAGAAATTAAGGGTGAGCCCGTGAACCAGTGAAAAACATCCCATTCAGGCGCTGACAGCGCGACACAGACGTGCGCACATGCGTTTGAACTATTGGGCGACTGCGCGGAAATTTGGTTACAGTTTGGCTGATTTTTCATACGAGTACAAGGAGGCGCTGGTACGTGCATGCACTTGCAAACAGAAACATCAGACTCACCAGCTGAAGCAACTGAAAAGACGCCCGGGTTTGTAAAATATTCCATTCAAACAGAGGAGAAAACCAGATTGGACTTAGTCGAACATTGTGAAAGTATTGCTGTTAGTCAGCTGTAAACTGACAGTATACTTTCTGAAAGTCACCAGTTGAAGGATATAACTACACGTCGCTAGCTAAGTACCCGTGTTAGACGTGCAATAGCTGCCGTTTGGTGAATTTGCCTCCATAATAATACCACACTGTGAAACTAAACGTGTTTGAATTTCCCTCTGCTGCAATGAATAAAAAGATAGCAGTTTGCGCTGAAGCATCAAACCAGAGATAGTGGAGTTACGGATGGAAGTCTCCAATTACACCAATCTCCGGAAAGCAAGTTGCGTGCAGTAACATTCACTAGCAAATCAACCGTGTGACAAACAGTATAAACAATAAGTTAACAATGCATAGTCACTGTTGAACATCAAACTAAAGTCTTATGGTTTTATCGAACGCGTTGCTGGTATCGTAGTCAAAAATGTTTGCGTACATTGCGTGAAGCTACCCGTAGTCAAATTGGTCGCAAAATTTCACCTTATGAGTGGTATTATATGTATTTTAATGTAAACCAAAAAAGGTGTTATTTTATAACGTACAGTCAGAAAAATAACGATCGGCCAATTCAAAACAACATTCGATTCAAAAGTCTACGGTTCTGCTGAGTAATCAGTGAAAATTTCCCTACAAACAGTTACTCACCTCAACTCTAAAAGATGATTTCAATCGGATAATTGTGTCGTGAGTACTCAAATCTACTCCTAAAATCAAACGAAAATCACAGAATGAATGCGCAAAGTTATCTTACAAGTATCTTTCGACGAAACCAACTTAATAAACCTAACCTTCCGAATAACGCCCTCCAACTAAGCAAGTAGATTACAAAATGTTCTGCAGATCAGTAAAAACAATACGCACAATGAACCATGGTTCGGTTGAGCTGTAAAATTAAGAACAAATTATATGCTTAGGGGTTAAGTACGAAACGTGGAGCATCATAAGTATCCACGGCAGAGTTTCAAACAACGGTGATTGCGCGATATAGAGTCGGCCGAAATCCTTCCTCGAATGGCTGCGCATTGAGAAACACGTTAGCGACGACTAGTTTCCCCATTGATAAGCTCTCTGTAAACGCCCACACTACACTGCTTCTTGTTAAGAATCTAATTCTGATAGCTGCCACGTACCGGAAGTCTCTTCAAACTGAAAGACTTCTCCATGCCTGAAGTCTTGGTCTTGGTCCTATCGTGAGTGCTGCCGTTCGGCGAGGGGGAAGGGTGGGAAGAGGAGAAAGGAGGGGGGGGGAGGAGGGCGCGGGGCAGGGGGAGGAGATCTGACAGAGGAAGGATAGATATGGTGTATAGCATTGGGGTGTTGTGGAGGACGATAGACGACAGCTCCGCCAAGTTCGTTGGTGGCGGGGCACCGTGGATACTTATGATGCTCCACGTTTCGTACTTAACCCCTAAGCATATAATTTGTTCTTAATTTTACAGCTCAACCGACCATGGTTCATTGTGCGTATTGTTTTTAACTGATCTGCGGAACATTTTGTAATCTACTTGCTTAGTTGGAGGGCGTTATTCGGAAGGTTAGGTTTATTAAGTTGATTTGTCGAAAGAAACTTGTAAGATAACTTTGCAGTATATTTTGTATTTTCGTTTGATTTTAGGAGTAGATTTGAGTACTCACGACACAATTATCCGATTGAAATCATCTTTTAGAGTTGAGGTGAGTAACTGTTTGTAGGGAAATTTTATTGATACTCAGTAGAACCGTAGACTTTTGAATCGAATGTTGTTTTGAATTGGCCGATCGTTATTTTTCTGACTGTACGTTATAAAATAACACCTTTTTGGTTTAACATTAAAATACATATAATACCACTCATAAGGTGAAATTTTGCGACCAATTTGACTACGGGTAGCTTCACGCAATGTACGCAAACATTTTGACTACGATACCAGCAACGCGTTCGATAAAACCATAAGACTTTAGTTTGATGTTCAACAGTGACTATGCATTGTTAACTTATTGTTTATACTGTTTGTCACACGGTTGATTTGCTAGTGAATGTTACTGCACGCAACTTGCTTTCCGGAGATTGGTGTAATTGGAGACTTCCATCCGTAACTCCACTATCTCTGGTTTGATGCTTCAGCGCAAACTGCTATTTTTTATTCATTGCAGCAGAGGGAAATTCAAACACGTTTAGTTTCACAGTGTGGTATTATTATGGAGGCAAATTCACCAAACGGCAGCTATTGCACGTCTAACGCGGGTACTTAGCTAGCGACGTGTAGTTATATCCTTCAACTGGTGACTTTCAGAAAGTATACTGTCAGTTTACAGCCGACTAACAGCAATACTTTCACAATGTTCGACTAAGTCCAATCTGGTTTTCTCCTCTGTTTGAATGGAATATTTTACAAACCCGGGCGTCTTTTCAGTTGCTTCAGCTGGTGAGTCTGATGTTTCTGTTTGCAAGTGCATTGCACGTAACCAGCCCTCCTATACTACCGTATGAAAAATCAGCCAACTGTAACCCAATTTCCGCGCAGTCGCCCAATAGTTCAAACGCATGTGCGCACCGTCTGTGTCGCGCTGTCAGCGGCTGAATGGGATGTTTTTCACTGGTTCACGGGCTCACCCTTAATTTCTAATTGTCTTGGATCGATTACGCGCGTGCAGCGTATCACGTGACGCAGAAAATGCTACGCTGTTTTCCACTTGACAGCGTTATTATTCGACCGGCGCCCAGAAAATTGGTCCGCATGTCTGCAGGAGAGCAAACTAATCATTCAATGTATGCAAAAACGCGAACAGGTTTAACTTCTAAAATTGTGGAAACAGGTACAGTGGGAGACATAGTCACGATTGGAGTATACTAAAAATTTGTTACTACGTACTTTGTGCCAGCAGTTATGGTCAAGATCAACTCGGAAATGCTTGTTAGTAGTCATCCGATATTTCGAGACGTAAGTTTGACGTCTCACTGTTTTACGAAATCCTGCAGTGCAGTCAGAAAGGAACTGACATATTCATGCGTTACGTTTAAAGAGTTTATAATGTTCGTGAACGTAAACTAGACATTGGAACTGTCAGACTGCTTTGGGGACGACGCCAGTCTTTACTCATGCATGACTGACAAATCTTAGCAGCTGAAAATGGTCAAAGTGTCTCAAATGTTAACTATATGAAAATGGGAATTTACTGACTTTTCTATTCTAAAGAATAGGTTCTCAAATAAATAATACGAAAACACCAGTACTAACTTTGTCACAAGATCAACAGTAAGGGCCATTTCGACCGTATGCGGCATAAGATAGTGTTCATAGTTTCAGAAAACCAGTTACAACGCTATATTTGTGGAGGTTGATACAAAAAATTAAGAAGATTTTCGATCCGTTTTGCTGTTTGCATGTAGTCGGGCGACATGCTGCACCATATACACGCTGAACGCTCTCCGGCTATCAAATCCACTGTTAAATCCGTCGCTGACACTCAATAGTAATCGTGCACTGAGCAAAACGATTGATTGAAAGGAGCGAATTTTAGGGCCTAGGATGTCTTCTTTAATGGCGTTTCCCTACATAACTACAACCAAAGATATACAGGCTGTTTATATTTGGTGAACATCCACAACGGACGGCAAGAACGTACGTTTGGTAGTGCAACTCAGTGATGGTCTAAACATACTGACCTGACGAGGTTGTTCAACGGAGTTTATTTTTAACACTTAGACGAAGTCTTCAGATCTTGCGTTAACAGGTATCTTCATGAGATATTCACAGCTGCAGACGTTATGTGAAATATGATGGATCCCCTTTTGTGGAAGACCTGTAGGTGATATCTTTTTCGTCATTGCATTCAAAATTGAGAAGCTTCAGCCCCATGTTAAGTTTGTCTGCCTTTGCCTTTCGAATCTCATGAGAAATATACTCACCTTAGTTATCAAGCGGCGTGATTAACATTTTCAACTCCACCTGAGGAAACATATGCGTCGGCAGTACGCCAAGATAACTGGGAACACAAATAAGCAAAAATGTCCTCAGATGAATGACTGCGTTTTCAAACGGGACCAGGCGTTGTAACGTTACCAATCATTTGAGAGCAACCGGCTACAAAGTGAACACAATTTCGGTATGATAATTCACATTTTATTTTGCTGAACATATTTTCATAGCATTTTACATTTACTTATGATGTAACTAAATGTTTTTATGTAAGTTGCGCCCGATGCTTGTCAATTTAGCCTGCACTATTAAGGTCACTCTCTCCACAAACACTCGCCTGTAAACTCTTGATTCGTATTTCTTGAGGTTTCAAATCAATACCAACATTAGAAGCAATGATACTATTTTTACAAAAGACTGTTTGCAAAATACCATTAGGTTATCACCATCAAACGTATTGTCCTCCCCACTTGTTGCTCTGACCGCCCATTAATAGCTGTATCTAGCCCCTCGTTCTTCGTAGACTGCCTTAATTAGAACTGCAAATGTAGTCTTACAGTATCTCTTACTTTTCTCACTACTGGCTTCTGTTTCAAATCGCATCGCGGGAACTTATTTCAGAATAGTCATTAGCAAGTAATTTCGGACACAAAACCACAACCATATCACTCCTCAAGATAATAAATCGTCTGTTAGTAAAATCCTCTGCCCACCGATAACAATGTTTTTTTTGCAAAATGTGACCAATCTGATTAGAGGCAGCAGGTTGATTAGAATATAGTAGTACTAGGGTGTGACTCATCATTTTACTTTTTTATTTGGCTTGAGTAGTAGGATAGCGCCTCCCATTCTCTGTAACACAACGTTACTTGGTGTCGGGCTTGTCGAGTCGCATTAAACTTTGAGCGCTTCTTCAAGTCAAGTCTGTTAGTAGAATCTGTTCATTAAGTATATATATATGCTATATCCGTATGCTTAAGTTCCTAACAGTTTAAACTTGTATATTTTATTTATGGTTATTAGTATGTACATATCCATCAATGCAAATAATTAAGCACTAGAGAGTATACTTGCACTTGTTTATTAGAGTACCCTCTGATTAGAAGATGAGAACCTTTTCTAGTTTGTGAAAGAAGAAGATTACCTGAAGGTTACATCAGTGTTCGATCGTATAGATCAGTCTCTTGTTTACAGTATTTTAGGGTCATTTCAGTCATTCCAAGTGCTGAAATTACTCTTATACCATTGGCCGATTATCTGTTCGTACGTTCGGTCGAATACAGGTCTCCACTCCATTGCTTACGCCAACAATATCATCACGTGTGAAGACTATCCAGTTTGCTTTTTGTAATAGACGATGTAAAAAGGGGTTAAAGTGCATTATGCAGGAAATCCGAATTCAAACAAAAAGGCGACTCTTTATCTGTCTCCGTTTCAACGAAATGTATTTACCTGTTTTCATTCGTTGCGCTTATCTTGTGAAGAAAGTGATCTTGAATGTGAAACTCAAGTGTTGAATGACTCCTTTTGTAGCCTTGCCAATAAAACGTACAATATAGATGAAAATAGACTGTTCAACCGTTGAAATTAACGGTAGTCTCTTGCATCAAGAAAACGGTAATCAGGAAAAAATGATTTGAAACGTGTATGCGTATTGTTTGACGTGACGAAGGGAGCAGTGCCACCTACTGCCACGAATATGGAATGCACGTCAGACACGGAGAAATAGTGTTTGGCGTCCCTAGAACTGGGGAGATTTGACGGGGAATCACTAAATAATGGGCTGACTCTGGGTTGGTCGTAGTTAACTGGTCAACAAGTGATGGTAAGTTAATGAGATTTCGAAAGGTCGCATGCGTTGTACAATACGAAGCGTCGCTATTGCGTCCTATGGCACAAGTTGAACGTCGAAATTACGGGCAGTGTTAAATCTCAACAAAGGACGATATGCTGAGAAGGGCGATAAGAAGTGTGTATGTGTCATGTGGCACGTGTCGATAGACAAACTTATGATGGACTACTGACAGCGATTTTGGAGACTCGTTATCCTTGTAAAGTAGTGATCCCATTTCTAATGATTGGGTTTCACAATTTCTTAACATTAGATCTACTAGTGTATGATCCAAAACCGGGATCACAAAATGTTTTCGAACAGCAACGCTGATATAGCGTTCACAAGACAACAAACAAAACATATCGCATACAGTATCGGCCCGCACCGCCACGCTGCACAGACTCAACGCTCAGGTGTTTACTTTCCTTACACCAAGAGTCATTTCATGCAATCTGCACTCCAATATTCCTCGTATTTCTCCTGCCAGCTATTCTTTGCCGAAAATATATGCTCGTTCCACCCTGATTACAGTGGTTGGATGTGTATAGACCGATCACTCCGTCTGCATCAGCTATCAGTAGACAATCTGCGCAGTTCAAACGTTACATATTAACACTTAAGCTACCTATTTATTCATCATTTGTCTCGTTTTCACCTGACGGTTCATTCGTCTCTTCTGTTTTCGTGGATAATAAAATGAAAAGGCTATCAAATCCACTGTTAAATCCGTCGCTGACACTCAATAGTAATCGTGCACTGAGCAAAACGATTGATTGAAAGGAGCGAATTTTAGGGCCTAGGATGTCTTCTTTAATGGCGTTTCCCTACATAACTACAACCAAAGATATACAGGCTGTTTATATTTGGTGAACATCACAACGGACGGCAAGAACGTACGTTTGGTAGTGCAACTCAGTGATGGTCTAAACATACTGACCTGACGAGGTTGTTCAACGGAGTTTATTTTTAACACTTAGACGAAGTCTTCAGATCTTGCGTTAACAGGTATCTTCATGAGATATTCACAGCTGCAGACGTTATGTGAAATATGATGGATCCCCTTTTGTGGAAGACCTGTAGGTGATATCTTTTTCGTCATTGCATTCAAAATTGAGAAGCTTCAGCCCCATGTTAAGTTTGTCTGCCTTTGCCTTTCGAATCTCATGAGAAATATATACTCACCTTAGTTATCAAGCGGAGTGATTAACATTTTCAACTCCACCTGAGGAAACATATGCGTCGGCAGTACGCCAAGATAACTGGGAACACAAATAAGCAAAAATGTCCTCAGATGAATGACTGCGTTTTCAAACGGGACCAGGCGTTGTAACGTTACCAATCATTTGAGAGCAACCGGCTACAAAGTGAACACAATTTCGGTATGATAATTCACATTTTATTTTGCTGTACATATTTTCATAGCATTTTACATTTACTTATGATGTAACTAAATGTTTTTATGTAAGTTGCGCCCGATGCTTGTCAATTTAGCCTTCACTATTAAGGTCACTCTCTCCACAAACACTCGCCTGTAAACTCTTGATTCGTATTTCTTGAGGTTTCAAATCAATACCAACATTAGAAGCAATGATACTATTTTTACAAAAGACTGTTTGCAAAATACCATTAGGTTATCACCATCAAACGTATTGTCCTCGCCACTTGTTGCTCTGACCGCCCATTACAAATAGCTTGTATACTGTTCGTTGTAGTAATTAATTAGAAGGCAAAATGTAGTCTTACAGTATCTCTTATTTTCTACTACTGGCTTTGTTCAAATGCGATCGGGGAAATTATTGTTTCAGAATAGTCATTAGCAAGTAATTTCGGGAACGAAATAAACCGGACACATAATCACTCCTCAGAAGTATAATAGAAATCCGTCTGTTAGTAAAATCCTTCTTATTGCCCAGCCGATAACAATGATTTTTTTGCAAAATGTGACCAACTCTGATTAGAGGGCAGCAGGTTGATAGAACAGTAGGTAGACGTAGGTGTGACCATCATTTGTACTTTTATTGGGCTTGGGATTAGTAGGATATGCGCCTCCCATTTCGCCTTAACACCGTGGGATATCGCTTGTAATTAAACTTCTGAGCGCTTGCTTCAAAGCAACTGTCAAGTTGTGAGTAGAACTGTTCAATTTAATATATATATATATATATGCTTATCCGGTATGCCTGTAAAGTTTACTTAATTGTCGAGTTATTAAATCTCGTATATTTTATATGGTATTGAGGTAAGGACCATAGGTCCATCAATGCAAATAATTAAGCACTAGAGAGTATACTTGCACTTGTTTATTAGAGTACCCTCTGATTAGAAGATGAGAACCTTTTCTAGTTTGTGAAAGAAGAAGATTACCTGAAGGTTACATCAGTGTTCGATCGTATAGATCAGTCTCTTGTTTACAGTATTTTAGGGTCATTTCAGTCATTCCAAGTGCTGAAATTACTCTTATACCATTGGCCGATTATCTGTTCGTACGTTCGGTCGAATACAGGTCTCCACTCCATTGCTTACGCCAACAATATCATCACGTGTAAAGACTATCCAGTTTGCTTTTTGTAATAGACGATGTAAAAAGGGGTTAAAGTGCATTATGCAGGAAATCCGAATTTCAAACAAAAAGGCGACTCTTTATCTGTCTCCGTTTCAACGAAATGTATTTACCTGTTTTCATTCGTTGCGCTTATCTTGTGAAGAAAGTGATCTTGAATGTGAACTCAAGTGTTGAATGACTCCTTTTGTAGCCTTGCCAATAAAACGTACAATATAGATGAAAATAGACTGTTCAACCGTTGAAATTAACGGTAGTCTCTTGCATCAAGAAAACGGTAATCAGGAAAAAATGATTTGAAACGTGTATGCGTATTGTTTAGGACGTGACGAAGGAGGAACATGTGCTACACTACTGCCTACGAATATGGATGCACGTCAGACACGGAAAATAGTGTTTTGGCGTCCCTAGAAGACTTGGGAGATTTGACCGAGGGGAATCACTAAATAATGGGCTGACTCTGGGTTGGTCGTAGTTAACTGGTCAACAAGTGATGGTAAGTTAATGAGATTTCGAAAGGTCGCATGCGTTGTACAATACGAAGCGTCGCTATTGCGTCCTATGGCACAAGTTGAACGTCGAAATTACGGGCAGTGTTAAATCTCAACAAAGGACGATATGCTGAGAAGGGGCGATAAGAAGTGTGTATGTGTCATGTGGCACGTGTCGATAGAGAAACTTATGCTGGACTACTGACAGCGATTTTGGAGACTCGTTATCCTTGTAAAGTAGCATCCAGGTTCTAATGTTTGGTTTCACATTTCTTTTAACAATTGTCTACTAGTGTTGTGATCCAAAACGCGGATGACACAAGGATGGCACAAGGATTGTTTATTCGGAACAGCAACGCGTGGGTTATGCGTTTCAACAAGACAACAAACGAAAACACTAATCTGCATACGGTATTCGGCCCCGACCGCCACGGCTGCCACAGACGTCAACGCTCAGTTCGTTTACGTTCCCTTACGTACCAAGAGTCATTTCATGCAATGCTGCACTCCAATAATTCTTCCTGTATTTTTCCTATTCTGGTGCCAAAATATATGCTCTGGTTCCACTACTGAATTACAGTGGTGTGAGTAGTATAGCATGATCGCTCCTACTCACTACACTAGTAGACAACTGCGCAGTCAAACGTTTTCATTAAACACAGCAGTATTATTCATCATTTGTCTCGTTTTTCCCGGACGGTTCATCGTCCCTTTTGTTTTTCTTGTATAATAAAAGAAGAAACATTCATTACTGTAAAATTTAGCTGTGCATACGATTCAGAATTATCCGTTGTGAGCATAACCATTCGATCAGGCGGCCACGCACGCCTACACACCTTAACTTTCACACCAATGAACCATAGACACCGTGTGACGTCAATAAGCGTGCACATGATCATATATGGGCGTAAGATGGCACTACGATCTATCGAGATTCCCATACTCTAATGACTTGTATACCTGAAACAGCCCACCAAAACAGCCTTGGAGGGGAAGCAGCGTACAGATGGGAGACTCTGTCTCGTATTGTTCAGGTGCCTCCGTTAGAAAGCCTGTCTTCCTCCTCACTAGTCGATCAGTTTCCTCCCCGTGGACACAAAAATGAAGAAGACAAGTGGCAGTTGCTTGAGAATGGGTCTTATGGTAAGCAGTTAAGACAACCGCTAGTAATGCCGCCCATTAACTGGAGTCTTCGACAGAACGGTGAAGTATGTCTGATGCTCAACGTTCCTGAAGATGGCATGACAACTGGCACATCACCAGGGCTTCAGTTGACTGTATTATTGTTGTCGCAGCTGTTTGATAGTTACGTATTTAGTTCTTTTTTATAATTAGCACAAACACAACTAACTTGTTACATTCTAACAAACATTGTTCGTTTGTTACGATACGGAACTGCCGTCAAATAAACAACAAGGAGGATGCTGTTTAAAGGTGAGAAGTCCAATAATTTCGTTGCTTTTTATACCCGACGAGCAGTGGTCATATGAGGACAGCTGTTTACCATGAGAAACTAGAGAGACGGAGAGAGGTAAATCATATGTGCAGCTTGAATGTAAGTAAGCCTTTAGCATTTTACTTACTACATTGTATTCTGCAAATCAGGATCATTTAGCATTCTCAAATTTGTCACATGTTTTCAATCGCTCCTATTGTGCTAATACAAGGCCTAAGAAATCTTAGCGTCACTTTGCGTTAAGTTCATGAGCTGACGAATCACAATCCCATCAAGCCTGAAAATGCTGAGTGCCTACTGGTCCCTTCTTGATTTGTTACACAGGAAGTGGCTGGCGTTAAACACATCTAACTCGGCTAACCTATCAACAGTGTCTTTATGCACTGAGGGAAAACAGTTATGTGATGGTGTATCCAGATATCTGGGATTATAACCATGTACATAGGTTCAGGTAATAAGACTTAATCAGCAATGAGCTCTAAAGAATTAACTTTCTGCCGCTAAAGTTGTGCAGGTTACATTTGGAGGCAAGCACAGCACTTAAAGGCCCTTGAACATGGCCATCATAGCATCTAACAATCGTATACCATCCATAAACAAATGATTGTGTCGGTTTGTTGATTTTCTCTGGAAGAGAAAATGTTCAAGATTTACATTTCAATCACTATGACTAAGTGTGCGTGTGACAATCTGGTAGTGGCTTCAGCACACTCTACCTGTCACGCAAGGACCATAGGAGTTATTAGTTCTCCATTAAAGAGTTGTTCCTATGAGTAAGCAGCACAGAATCTCTGAATACTCCCCTCATTATTGTATGATGCACTTTCTTCTTTGGACAAATACTGTGGAAAACGTTCGCACATTTCTAAACGACACTGTGTACGGTTTGTTTAACTGAAAAAATCCGAATTTCAGAGCCTGAACGGGGAATGTTGAGAGCCACTGGTCAGTTTGCCTTGTATATTTATGCGAGAGTTATTCAATCAGACGTGATAACGCCACCAACTTTCAATGGTTACATCATTTTTCAGCCTCTGATGTTGTGTATATTTGAAGTCCAAAAGCTTGCGAACTTGTGAGCAGCTGGAAAACGTTTCTGAGGGTCCACTCTGTTGGATACAATGTGGAACGGATGACAATGGAATCAGTTAGTTTACTCGGACCTGACACCAAGGGGCTCAGCATCAGATGACATTAAGTTAGATGGCACTGGAGATGTTCCTGGCGAATAGAAAATGACTCTCAATCTTATGACAATTAATCAGTTGACATTCACTCAATGCTGTTTAGCAAGTTATAGAACTACAGTTAGTATGTGTTTAGCGGTGTGTTTAAAGCCGGAAACACACTACCTGTTTCTTGAATGTTGCTACTCATTGGTGGACTTAAACTGCACATCCTACCATAGGAATGGCAGTTGCCGAAATTTGCAGACACCAATTCAACTGCCAGTTAGTTTTGGCTTTAATCTCACAGTCGTTTGGGGGCTTGAAACAGAGTGAGCTCCTGTGCAATTCCAGTTGATACATTTAACGTCGGCACTGATCTATTCACTCCACTGAGTCTCAGATATACGACCCAACTAACGTGTAAATGAGTTAGCATCTATACACGGTTTGTACAGTTCTTGTGAGGATGCTTTCACTTTAACTCCGAAAGACGCAGTTGTTTAGTGTCCCCATTTATCTCACATTTTACTTGGAACTGAAAATCTTTTTCAATTGTACTTTATTCACGAATGAGTTACCTACTGACAGCAAGATTTGGGCTCTTGGGTGATTGGCGACCTCCTTTGTTTGAATGAACCAACCATACTTTTTCAAGCCTTGCTGAAACCTGGACCTCGTGAAAGGACGGAACTGGAAACTACATACTTTCAGTCCTATCTGTTTGCCAACCAAATTGCTGTTCATTTACTCCCTGGATTGTAAAGGGTCATTCTTGGCCTGTGGACCAAATTTTTCTGTGTGGTGTAGATTTTCCCAACTTTGAGAATAAAGACTAGTTTGAGGAACCAAACCCATTTTTACCCCCTCACCAAAATTGGTTATCAGGAGATGAAGTTCGATCTTGCGGAGGAGCACTCACCGTACTTTAAATGCAAAAAGAACGACGGGAAAGGTACTCAGATTTTAAACCGTGACATTTGCGATAGGCGGTCGTATTGCACCTGCGCGTTAATCACTGCCAAATTATACAGCTGCCTTAAGAGGAGTCATTCCAACCGGTTGAAATTCTGTCGCCTGAAGTGTTACTATGCTGGTGTCAGATGTAGTCGTTCTGAAAGTATTACTAATTGAAAATGAGGCGAACGTTACATCTATTCTGTCGCTTCCGAAGTTATATAGTACACCGTCAGAAGTAATCCCTGAACTGTTGCCTCCGGCGAGTATCTCAGCTCTTAGTAAACCGAAATTCGCTGATGTGGTTGCGAGAGTTCGGTAGGAGGTACAAGGAAAATCAGAAGTAGACACAAACGGAGGACGAAATCACAGTCGGCCACATTCACAATCAGCCTTTAGGCCATGGAGGTTCGCCATGTCCTAAATGGCTATGTGGATCTCATCCACCCAGGAGCTCAGTGGGAGGAAGGTCGGCCAAGGTCTAGGACGGCACACCTATCAAGCGACTAGTACGTGATAGTATTCAACCCTCCCGAAGCTTTCACACAGATATCTCAGTCACGGATGGATCACGACATTGCTGCTTTCCGTGATTCGACAATTCAACTGTTCACAACTGAAGAAAAACAACTAGCTAGAATGAGTACTGTCTGAGCAACGTTCCACGTTGGATGGGGAGCGGAGGATGGGCATGAGCCAATAAGACCATCTCATGGCTATGGCGGCCTTAATTCTGTAGACACACGCACACGAAGCATAGGAAAACTGAGACTTAGAGATTCCACGTGAACGGCCTAGAATCCAATAAAAGCCGTGGCACGGGCGCTGCAGAAATGGATCGAGAATCCGACGG
>LOND01001582.1:27562-46080 GCA_014220965.1 Paragonimus kellicotti | reverse complement strand
CCAGTCCACTAATTCCCTCTGTGGATAGCACGCCGAATCTCTCAAGCATCATAATCAATAGGAACTACAGTTCATCAGTAGTTTCATTTTCTAATGTAAACCGTATGTCCGGTTGTGAACAGTTTACTTGATCTAGTAAATATTTTGCTACGCGACGACTATTCGAGGATATCAACAACATATCCTCTGTAGAGCGCAAGATGTTTCAATTATTCTGTCTTTTATTTCTAGTTTGGTGACACAGATATTAGACAAAACTGAGCCAAGTGTACTGCTCCGTGAGGCTAATCCTTGTTGATATCCTCGAATAGTCGTCGCGTAGCAAAATATTTACTAGATCAAGTAAACTGTTCACAACCGGACATACGGTTTACATTAGAAAATGAAACTACTGATGAACTGTAGTTCCTATTGATTATGATGCTTGAGAGATTCGGCGTGCTATCCACAGAGGGAATTAGTGGACTGATTAGTGATTTAATTTTGATAACATCAAGCCTAATGAAGAGGACTGGCGCATGCGCTAAGTGATCAAGCGAGAATGTTCTGAACAGATGGAGACCTGGAAGATTAACGGTGTCAAGTCGAGCGGACTTTTATTGATAACAGTTAGGCGAAGGAAACCTCAATGGAGTCAAATGAAACTAATTTGTGAATTAACCCCACACCAGCGGTTGTTAATAAAACAGTTCTGCAACCGTCGTTCAGGTAAGGAAACGTGTGACCGTACAACTTCTGCTCTTTTTGTTCATCTGTTCGGTGCGGCGAAGTCAGTTGTAACATTTAAAATTTGTAGACGTTTACGCTGCTGGTCAAGCAAGCAGTGTCTCAGTTGGTCAAATCAGTCACAATTTATAAATGCAAGTGTAGATGAGCAACCCACATATGAAAAATTGGGCGCTGTGTTAGGACCAAAATAGCGGAACACCTACCAAAATGAGTCTAACGAGCCATTAGGCAACCGGGTAACATGAGACACTAACATTCAAAAAAGCAACGTCCCTGATTGCGAAGCTTCATTTGAGAGCTCAACCGGTGACTGAAAAAAACAACTGTGGACGGTTGATACGGTACGCGGAACTGATTGCCATTGGATATCACTGTGACGTAGTGTGTATTCGTAAAGAGCTGATTTTGACGTTGGCGCTGTCCTGGTAGCAAATGAACTGTGACATTAATCTTTTCGTTCTGTTTTGTAATTTAATATTGTGCTTGTTTAAAGCATCCGCAATGGAAATTGCTACATATGTGCACCGAATTCTATTTGAGTTCGGGCGTATACTCTCAGTCTTCTATGTCCATAGTTCTGATTCATGAGGCACCTGATGATTTCAAATAGAATGTCAACAACGTTAAAAGACCTAAACAATCTTATTGTAATCTCTGAACAACTGAATAAATATTTGATCTTAATTGCGGGCCAAAACAAAACTCACACTAGACTGTTCACCCTCGTTCGAATTTGTGCTACCTTTTCTCATTCAGTAGAATCAATGGGCCACTTTTAGTTAATGTTGAAAACAGTAAACATCCCCATGGCCCTAGAACTGTTGAAAATAAATTCTCGTAGGGAGTTCATCTCAGTGACGACTGGTAAAGCAATGAACAGCTGTTTAATTTTACGTTGATATAATCGGCACCATGTACGCAGGGAGTATCGGAATCTTAACTTGAAAATCGTCACAATGATGGCACAGACACCTAAGTATTGAAACAGGTAGTTACGTTTACAACGATTACAAAATGTGAGCGATTGTGTGCCCTAAGCTGCTGCACCACTTCGCTCACGAGGTGAAACTGGTCAGCAGTTTGTATGTGGTGGCCGAAAAAAGAAGTGCAACCGACGAAGGAAGCAACCTCCATGTGCTGTTCGACTCCAGTTTTCACGAGCCAGGAGTGCAGTGCATGAGTATCCGGAAAACCATTTTGTGAGTTGCCCACGGAACGTAGGTTCACATCCTCAAGTTTTCGGAACTTACGAAGTCCAACTTGATCGAAAAAACTGTCCAGTTCTTTTTATGGACATTGAAAACAACCGTTTGTAAACAAATTGTTCAACACTGTCGGACTTGCCCGGAGTTGACATACAGTTGACATACAATTCACTTCCTGAATACTGCCGACGTAACTCATACCGATTCTGATCTCTCAGATCACGAAGTAGATCGTTTAGTTTTTGGCAATTCTAACAAAGCAAGATCAACTGTGACAGATTCAATAGATCAACTAGTGTGGATATGTGTGTCTAAGGGCATATCGGTACTCTATTTACCTAACATAGCCGTACAGTGTTTTTAATAATTAGCTTGGGACTCTAAGTTTAACATGAGGTGACTTGAAGTTTGTGAATATCATGTATGCGTTCTATCAGTCAATTGCAGTGAAACGCTGTTATTTAGATGATCTAACTACGTTTGAGAAAACATCAGTTATCTTCAAAATTGTTACTTTCAATCTGTGGGTGGGTGTATAATCACTTGTGGCTGTTTTATCTTTCCGTTTAGACCTTCCCTATTACGGTTTGATATAAAATCTATTAGAAAATCATTCAGATTGTGATTACTCTTCCGACCAACGTACCGGTTTTGAGGACGACCAAAAAAAGCTAGATAAGGCCAAGTCTCCATTACTCAGACAGTACATTTCTATTTATTATGTGTACTCGCTGGTCAAAACCAGGAAAAGTGGGAGATGAGGATTTTGTGATTAATTTTTCGTAAACTTTTTCGTAAGGTCAGATAATAAACAAGCCACTAATTCTGTAGTTCAGTGCCTATCGAAACTGGTAGAATAAGAGATTCTTCGACTCTGAGGAAGACAGAACTTGTAAACAGAACCACCGTAAAATGCAGAGGCTGATGGACCAATCCGAATTTCTTTCTTGTGCATTCAGTAAGTCTCTTCGTGATGTTAGAGAAAGTAATCAAGCATATTTCGAATCTTAAATGAATCTTTTGCTTCCACACAGTGAGTTATTTGGGTCACTTGACTTCCTTCCTTCCCTTTTGACTTCTACTGATTTAAAATCACGCAAAACAAAGAGGCCATATGAAACAAATAAATCAACTAAAATGTTTTCAACTTTACTTACGCAATATGCTGATACTATCGTAGATTCACCATCAGCCTTTCCTTCTCTGCCTATCTTATCATGCCAGATTGATTAGAATCGTAGAAATGTTAGTATCATTCCGATGAGAATGTTGCCCGTTTGAAAAAGGACGTACATCTTTCAACTTGATGAAATTGAGGGTTTTGAGAAGGTGTTCCTTAAGCTCTATACAAAACCTATTAAATCTAATGACCCATACATGTTTGCTTCATTTTACTGAGGATTTACGGTAGATGTGGCCGCCTGCCTGCTGTCAGAGCATAAGCAATATCGGACAAATCTCAGCTTTGATATTTCTGTCACTTTTTCGTATTTAGCTCTGTTATCCGACTCAATTCATTTGCCTTAATGAGCACCCTTCAGTGACATCATTGTCCATTGGTATGTCATCCTATCACTGGGATTCTGCGCTCAATTGGTCAGGAAACACTTGAGCCGTGCGCATTTCTATTATCAAACATGCTGACGACATCTTATTTGCACGGAAAATAGTGACATTCCAATTGATTCCTCAGCACAAAATGAATGGAAAATCGTCTCCAGTCAGTGAACCGTCTATGATACGTGAGCGCTCAATTTTCACTCCTTCAAGTTAAGCAGTTTTTTATCATAAAAACCGTCAGCCTTGATTTTGGCGGTCGTCTATCCTTCTACATGCAACGGCCTTTCAAGATGAGCTGAACTGATGGTCAGAACAGAGAGTCATTTTTTAACAAGATAGGTTTTAATTCAGCATCGAACATTTAATTGGTTCATAGTCAGAAACACGATAAATAAAAACACCGTTGCCCAAGAACCTTTGCAGGGTTTGCGTTCTCTTGTTAATTATTGTAAGTCCAAAGTACATTTCTGCCATATGATCCGATACCTTGCCGAAAAGAATGTACAAATTCTGTGGTCACCAAATAAACAATCCAGAAATTCGTTGTATTAAAACTGAGTCGCTTTCTAGAAGTAAACGACTAAACTGGTTACATGCTCTGATGGGTTATGGACCAGGCCTACAGTAATCATCTGCTAGACTTCACGTTATCGGGTTTTGGAAAATGTTTTACTGGAAGTGGATATATCACATTATCAGGAACTCAGTCTAGATCGTGCAATACCTACCTGGCATTTCTGAACACACAGTGGTTTTCGAAGCAATCAGGAATGAGTAATACACGAATAATTTATTAACACGTTGCATTGCTGAAATATTTGGAAGTAGCTCATTTCAGCAACACTGATAACTAACTTTGATATAAACCAGAAGTGTGGAAAATCATCGGCATTACTACTGTTGGACAGCATGAAAAAGCCGTGCTATCCTACATATTCTGCGGTTGGGATTTAAAAACATATTCTTTGAAGAATTGCATTTCACGAATTCTGACCTTAGAATTCCTCTCAGTCTTTGCTTTCTGGTATAATGTTATACATATTTTCTGTTAAGTTTGCTACTGCCTCGCAACCATGAGTTTAGTTTCCAAGCTCGTCGCGTTTAGTTCAAAAGGGACTACATAGAGCCAAAACACAAGCTACGACGTTACACTTTCTATCCGATCAAGATAGGGTCAGAGCCTGCGGCATTTTTCATTGCGCTACCAGTGTAAGGGAGAAGAGATTAGCTTAGTTTATAAGGACCGTAATCAACTCCAACACTCCTTACTAAACACGCGTATGTCTGTGAAAACCAATTATTGTTTAAATATAAACTAAACCGTTTGGTTTGCATAACGTCCGAGTATGTCCAGTCTGGATCAAACGGACAAAATCTGTCGTAACTACATCATTGGTAATTTTGTTAAAACTCGGACACAATTCACATGGTAGGGGCCAGCAAACCGAGTATTTAAAGAATTTTACAGCCAGAACGATGGTGATAGAATAGTGATGCTCTCGACTTCTCACTGTTGCCGCTAGTCAGCCAGTTTCTGCTATGTTTTACAGCGTGATTGTTATTTCCCTGTTAGATAGTGGTTCGATTTTTGTTTCGCCCAGCCCTTTTGATACGGACTCTCTAAACTGAAACAATTTTCTCACCTGCCTTTCTTTTTAAACTGCTCAACTCAACTTTCCGAGTCTTCTCTGAGCTGTAAATTTCCCACGTAAGTCCGTATTTAATCCCTTTTCCTGGCAAACTCTAACCGTCCAGAACACACGTTCATTGTGAGTCTGAACGAGTTGATAGTCGACAGATTTTCTCAGTTTGTTTAATTTTGTTGATTAATAGAAAATGTATGTAGCTGCCGCAAAAGCTTCCGCAGTCGCCACATAAAATTTTTTTTGATTTGAATTAGACAAAACGCTTTTCAACATCCAGCTGACTAGGAAACAGAGTTGGAAGCATGATGTTTGATCCCCTAAAAAAGATGCTCCCAAATGATGCACACGAGTAAATGGATACTGACACCTCAATGTACAAATGAATTTTAGGAGTAAAGTTGTGCTATGTGGAAAACCTCACAGAATGAGGATGATCGATGCAATCGTTTTCATAGTTTGAACGTAAGCATGACATGGTTGAATAACCCTATATTAAAGCGTATGAAACAATATGAAAAATTTTTAGGCCAGGTTTGTTTAGCATTTCGTAGTTCTATCCCTCGATCTATCTGCCACAAATCAATAGTTGTGTGAATGTTTAGCACCTCGGGAACGATTTCCAATTTTATCCCAACTATTATTCCGTAACCAATCAACTGACGAAAAATGTTTTACGCTTCCACGCGCCAACTCTTTTGACGCAAATTGGTGGGGTGTACGATAGCATAACCATTCTCTCAATCTATCACATTAGACACCGTTTAACCGGTTAGATTATCGGTCAGTAGATATTCCCAAACAATAATCGACTGAGTGTGCCAGAGAATGAATGGATTATTTAGCTTTTCGGACTTACATGCACACGCGCACACTTGTAGCCATAAATTGTTAACTTCACTGGGATATACGGATATGGCTGTACATGAGAAAACATGATGTTCCTGTTTATTTAGAGGTTACATCATAACTATATATTCCACAGTGCATGTGAAGCGTTGAATTGGACTGGCATTTATTATTTGTCTTGACTGAACACTGTGTATTGTTGAAGTTAGACTAGGACCGTATGTTTAAACATACTGTAAGATAACTGTGATAGGACGCTTCTGAGTTTACGCTTGTTTCACGAATATCAAAGAACATAAGTTTTCAAGGTGACTACAAGATTCAGTAAAAAGGTTATGCTGTCTAAATGGTGAAAATGATAACAAGACCACCTGGTAAAATATTAATGAGATGTAAGCAATACCAAACGCTGAGCCATATCAGCTGTTCGAGTATGAACTACCGAATGTGTACAATCTTTGACTGAATAGGTCATTGGAACAATTGGATCCTGAAGAACAATAAAGCTACATGACAAAAGTACTAATATTGAGTCTGTACTGCCCGGCATTAAACAACATTCGTTTTAAATGATGGAAGTTCATGCATCTGTTTGTTCTCTTGACTAAGGCTAGTAGACAACAACGCAGTAAACCAGTTTGCTGACCGGTTTTTCATTAGTGAAGTTGAGAATCATTTTTGTTGAACCACCGATCATCGCTGCCCTGGACGGTCAGTGTGGTATCTACTTCCGTACACTTTCAATCATTATTAGTAAAGAAGGCTTTTTCGTAAATAGTGATCAGCAGATCTTCTCTTGCACGGAACATTGTGCATACTGTTTTATTCTCTTGAATGATGTGGTCGGTGAATTCGGTACTATTTGTGTTTAGTATCCCAGGGATAGTTGTATGGATGATAGGGACCGGACCACCAAAAATGGGGAATGTGCCTGAGTTAACCAGTGTTGAGGTTTGCTTCCCAGTGGTCTGACTTCGTCGAACTAGTGGTATGAATACAGTCAGTGAGTTTAGTGTCTGACAGTTTGTGACGATAATGTAAGGATCTTACCTGAGTGCATATATACTGGACTTAGACGGAACAGACATACAGTTCTGCAGATATGTTGTGTAGAAATATAATGAAAGTGACTCGACGTTCATCGCATGCGGTAATAGCATCACTGTCGAGAATGTGTCATCAGTTACAGTAGTTCGAACGCATGACCTTGAGGTGTTGACCTAACTTATAAAGTCATGTTTTTCTTTTCAGGATTCAGAAGCAATTAAAATAGCCGACTCCTAAATCACTGTCCGAAAGGGTTGTGTAAATAATGCGCCTTCGTTGACATTCGGAACATCTTTCTGATGACCACATTATGGTAGGGAGACGGTTGTTATTCTTACTGAGGGAACCAACATATAGCACACATTTCTTATCAGAGTCACATTCTGGAATAAGTTTTCATCAACACACCTTTAAGATAGTGTGCAACGAGAATTTCATTTAGATTTTAAAGCGAATCAGTGCCAAGAGATGTCACTTATGGAGTGCGAGAAAACGCCAACAGATCATTAAAATTATCTACCAGAATGAAAATGTAGCACGTTGGATAATCAGGTTGGGTTTCAACGGTTGGTATGGAATCTATTGAAATCCATTGTGATTTTCTGTCGAAATGATGAGTTTTTGGATCATGTTTCTGCTGCCTAATGGTCACCAGTTTCATTGTTGTTATCGACGATTGTTCAGGCACAAGTTGGAACTTGTCCTGAATGTGCCTCCTTAATTAGCAATGGAAGATGTCTCCTGGTTTGCTGTTCTACACTCGAACCAATACTATTAAATTGTTACGTTTGTTTGAAGAAACCGGTAGCTTCCTTATTACCAAACACTGCTCTTTATTATTTGCAACTGAGGGTCATTCATCTGATTACTATTACACCTAACGCCTATACTGGTTTAGTCATGAATTGTAACTTTATGTTCAACACAGTTTCATCATACTACTTATCCCTTTCAGGTGCATGGAAGAAGGCTTGATTTTTGGACGGTTAGTCTATAACGTTACCAATCTCTACAACCACTTTCCACTCCTTGTTGTTCCAGTTAGCCTTTCTGTTGTACAACAAACACCTTGTTGTTCTGGTAAATATCTACGAGTTCAGTGCAACCGCTAATCTGTCTTCAGTATGCCGTTTTGCCAATACGTTAAAGCCGTGTTCAGTTCAGTTCATACATTGTTTAAGACTGCGTTGACTGCACTGGATAGTGTTTGTTGGACGGCATGCGTTATTTAGCCTACCTATTCTGCACTGTTGACGTTTCTACAATAAAATATGACTGAGGTTTGTTGCATTTAGCCTGTTTGTTGCTGTTCTATTCGGTAATAAGCAGTTATATACTTAACATTACCTATTCGTTCCACCAAAACCGATTTGTCAAGCTCACTTGACCATGAGACATGCTCCATCGGCCACACGTTATTAATCGATTACAAGATGGTACATAACCAACAACTAGATTAACGAAATAGCCAAGATTCACCCATCAAGCGCAGTGTGCCCATTCAGTGCAAGACATTAGTTCGAATGAAAACGGTCACCCTTATGTTTTTGTATGGAATTGTTTGAGGTTTCCAGGGTAACGGTCATCGGTAGCCTAAGGCTTCATGTGATGGATCGTGTGGGATGCTAATACACATTATTATGTTAGATACCTTTGGAAATGGGCTAACCAAGTGGTTCATGGTATGGACACTCCTTATTGTGATTCAACATGACGTTAAACGTGTTGACGACTACAGTGTGGAAGTGCACATCAAAACTTCCTGTCTTATTGGTCTCGACTGAATAGCCTGAACGGTCTGTCACCATGTCAACAGCGGGTTCCACTAGCTACGCGTTCTAGTGATGTAGAGATTCCTGCTGTTTCGACTATTCCGTGTCCAGAGATCATCATTCAGCTTTCCTACATAACAGAGTTATAGGCGTTCAGTAATTATTTTGCTTGCTACCTGGTATGTGATTCTGTACATAACCTATGGACAAACTCCGATTGTTTGAAAGTGCGTGTATTAGTCTCATGAGCACGTGGCTTTAAACGGATGCATAAAGGCATACAGAGTATTCTGTTGCTTTTGCCTCAATCATTGTTTTCAACCACAGTTCCGGAGGTCGTGAAAATAGATTCAAATTGAATATGTTACAAACAAAATAAGCTTAATGCTCCAATGGGTTAGCGATTTTGGAAACAGGACGGCAGGTTGTGCGACTGCGTACTGTGAAGCCAAAAAGTGTTTGGCTAAAAAGCTACGGATTGTTGGAAGTAGAATGTTTCTCAAGGACATTGAATGATTAGACCAATTAAAACGAGTAAACTCGCTTCCCAGAGCATTTTGATGTAAGCAGAGTTGTGGCTAAAAAATTAATGTCGAAAATATCATACACATTCAGGCATACGTTAGAAATAGTGTAGGCAGTGCCTGAATCCGCTTAAAACAGTGACATGCCATTAGGGAACCTAGACTAGCCACTAGACAAAAGTCAGTAACTGTGAAATTGAACAGTAGTGGTGAAAGAATGACATTACTTGGGAGATGAACTCAACTGATTCCGTATCATACGATACCCCTGTGTAGCCTGTGGTATCACTGACCGACTTAAATGCAGTTTTGTGGGAAACGTTCCGGTGTTTGTAATCCTGTGAGTTCCGGTAGTCTAGTTTATGTGATAATCCAGAACATTAACAGAATTATTGCCTCCAGTGCTACTTTAGTCAGCGTTGGCCCTACAGGACTTCCATCGCTGCATCATCAGTCTGTTCATAACACGCTGTTCAAAATGGAATATATTTTCCGTGCACAAAAGTTAAGCATATTCAAATCGTCAAATGGCGAACGAAAGGCAGTTTCCCGTTCAAATAGAACACCACATAAAATATCCCCGAAGAGAGGCAGTAGTTAATGTATAATTAGAGTCAATAGTCCCAGCTACTTACTGTGAACCTTGCGCTAGTTTAAAGAGCCTTTCACACGACTGACTAAAGTAAGTCAACAAGCCAGCACACTGTCATTTTTCGTACAAGGAAAGCTGGCCCCAATTCTGTTACAGAACTGTTTCAGCAGGCCGTCTGAACGTGCTACCAGTATGCTTAAGATTTTCATGCGTTCAACAAAACTGAGGCTAGTGGTTGAAAGACAGACATGTAAAACACCGAATCTATAGTTAAGTGGAGCAGTTTGTAACGATACAAGTGGACAGGAGGGAATTGCATTAATGTGCGTCAAAGTATACAGTGAAATTGTTAAAAGTATGTAACGTCCACCGGGATTGTAAATTGAAGGAAGATTCAACTGTAAGCTAACAGAAGAGCCAGCACCTTTGATTCTTCGTGACAAGTACCTGGTCGTACGGTCTGCGTAGTTGAGTAAGCAATTGCAAACAAACGACTGACTCATTGCAGATGAGTTGTGGACAGACAATTTATTTTTCGGATTCAGACCAGTCAACGAAGAATCGATGGATAACATTTTAGGCCTGGCTGCATTGAAGTATCTCTTAAGAAAAATGGCAGGACGACTTGTTAGTGGTTCAGCCGGTGTATCCTTTTTGTTTGACAATGGCATAAAACCTAACCGTTGTTTCTATTCTATATTTACTGTGCCAGATTCACCCTATCATGCCTTAATCAGATGGATAACAAAAGCCCTTTAAGCTGGTCCAACAAATCTTCACATTCATAGTCACCGAGATGCACTCGAACTCGTGGATACAATTAAGTGTATTCATTTTAAAAATAAACGCATGTACTGTCTTGACTAAACATCCCTTTATAGAAATATGCTAGTGAGTGACAATTTGTGTAAATTTATTGAAAACGACAGCATTCCTAAATTGCCTGTCAACAACTTACCTGAATGAATTGCTTCTAAAAACACATTCTTAGTAAACTGCTTATTTTGCTGGTAACATCTGTAGACAAAATGAAGACGTGGGAGTGCGATCACCATTAAGACGATCGTTAGCGAACGTTTCCTTGAGTAGGTTGAAGCTCACAACTACCACAGTCTGAATGTTTTTCTATAAGCGTTGAACACTGATATGTTCATACTTACGAATTCGGTTTTAACCATAGCCGCTGTTTTAAATACATTGAACTACGCATATCCGCTGATGGAGTTCTCTTCGCAACTTGTGTCAGGTAGCATGTCTCATTTCCTGGATGTCTCACCGAGTAGAATGCGTGATGGAAATTTAAAACGATCCGATTATAATAAAAACGTCTGCTCAGACCAGCACGGCACCTATTAGGGTATAACTAATGTAAAGTACGAGCGCTACCTGGTTTGTTGTCTTGTACATAAAGCCATTAAAATCTGCCTGGGACAACGAGTTACAGCTTGTAGTCCGTACTTTACTTCAGAATGGCTATCCAGGTAACTCCGTAACCAGACATGTGATGGCAGTTCCATTGCCAGAGAAGAATCCAGGCACCAATAGAAAGTCCACTTTATACACTTGCTGTTCATGCAGCAATACACTGATTGACTGAATAACACGTCATCCAAAATGGGACTCGATAAACGTTTAGGCCCCTTTTTTGTACAGTTGGAACACCCGATATCGGTAGGTTATATCATAAAGTTTGCTTTGTTTTGAGTGGACGACGATTGCTGAGGATCTACTATTCAACTCTTAATGATATCTAGATGTTTTATTCCACTCAAACCCAAACATACGACATTCGGGTAATGTTCATACAACAATGACCAACGTTCCATCGTGTTTGTTGTAGTTTTTAGGCCCGGGAAACAGCGTTGTGTGTGTGAAAGGTGTTATAAGATAACAACTAATGTTAGTGCAGAAGAGGTGAATGCGGTAGACGGGGGGAGAATTTGAGGTGAATCAGAGCAAGAATGTCAATGTACGAACAAGGCTGGTTGTATGTTCGAATAACTTGCTGATCATTTATTTGACCCAGTAGGTGAGCGGGTGTGAAATGTGTTTGTGACGTAAGCAATCACATCAAATGGGCATTATACACGCACGCTATAAATTTAGGTTATTTAATGACATTGGACTGAGTCGGGTGACGGTTTGTTACTGTTTCTGTCTGTGGGTGTGGGTGATAAAGAACCGACAGGGCCGCAGGCTTTGCGTGTGCACTGGGTTATATGTCTCACACTGTCGTCCATGCGGTCCGGTGGTGTCGTGTACCGAATTTTTTCACTCAGCTGACTTGGAACTGACAACAAGGGAAAAGATGGGATTGGCGCGCAATCCGAATAGAAACCCATAAACAGCAGAAACGACTGCTCGATGCTCTGAACAGAGATCAGTAGCTTCATCAAAGTTGAGGCAACTGAATTGCATACTTGCAGCTTTCCAGTTACCAGGCTGTGGCATCCATCTCGGATGGCCGCGATTGCAGTGGAGTAATAATTAATCTTTTCGGTGGTTTAGGGACGTCAATTACATCCTTCTGCTGCTTGTTGCCCTTTAAGTTCTCTAATTGACACAACAGCCAGCTTAGTTTGCACGTATTACGTCAAAGCGAACAGTTCTATTGCCCGACAGCGACGGAAGCAACTGCACGATTCGCAATTTTAGAGGTGGTCCCTAATGACCACCCGACTCTTCTCATACCTAAGTGTTTTGTTAGCTGAAAAACTACGTGGTTATCTGACTAGCATAAACAGAATCTAAAGAACACAAGGTGAAATATCATTTTACACTCTAATCAATTGAGGTTTGTATCAGTCGAACAACAATACAAACAGACTGTCGATTAAAATACAGAATCAACAGTGATGTTCTAGTTATTTTGCGATGTTGGTTACACAAACCACTAGATGCATGATTCACATTTAAAATACCTATGTTCAACAGCTTCTACGTTAGCCGATTTGACAACCACTATATACGGATGGTGTAATGACTGCAATGATATCGATCAGAACAGGTTACATGGGCGTTAGCAGAAAATAAGACCAACTACAAACCACTGATTGTTAAGAAAATACGTAGCCGTGTAGATATATAGCGACTGACTGGAAGCGACTGTGAAGAATCCAACCGAGTTTCCCGGCATCGAACTGAGTCGTATAGCCAAATAGTAAGAATAACAGGCGTAATTTTAAGATTGTGTGCGTTGTGCCAGTACTTATCAACAGATGACACTGTTGCAACGAACTCTGGTTGAGGTTCGAAATCGTTGTTGCTACTGTGCGTTTACGATACAACCAGTTGACACACAGTGGGCAGTATAGCGAGATGTGTGAAGCTGTCGTCGAATCTAAGAGTAACTATTTCACTGTGACAGATAACAAGGCGAGTTCCGCAAACATCAAGAGATTGGTACATACCCCGGCTACTTCACATCACCACATGAACTTTCATTTGATATAAAACTGCGAATCGTGCAGCTGCTTTCTTCCAGTACCAAGAGACCCATTTACAGTTCCACTTCGCAGGTGACATTTGACGAAAACTGAAAATAGGGGGAGTAACAGTTGTCGAAAAGAAGTTTCAGACTGGAGGTACCTTGTTAATCAATATCCACAATTGTTCCATATTTTCATTTTGGCATGATACTGTGGCACTCCTAGTTTTGGTGTTGGAGTGTAAACCACTGTTCCACTAGAGTCACAATAAACACGGGTAACTCGTGAATGGTTTCAGCTATTATCTTGTATGATTAATGTTATGCTCTTTCGATCTCTTCGAGAGTAGAAGAAGACTGTCCCTGCTTAGTTCAGTCAGTAATCGTTTGACCATGACTTGTGGTTAGGTTGATGCACCTGATCTCCGTAAAACAAAAGAACAATATCAGTATGGTTTAACGAATCGGGCTATTCAACAAAGGTTATGCTTGCAATCAAGTGTGAGTAACATGTAACTTATAGCAAACACCCTCCGAAGTTACAATTGTAATCACTAGCCCTAATTCTCACAAGCGAATGTGATTGGGGATTTGCATGTGATAACTGGATCGTGCGCAATGTGTGGCTATCGACGCCGTGGCCAACACGATTGCCTCATGCAATCGAGGCCGGAGTGCGAATCTCGACCGTAGTAAGAATAGACGTTACCGTCGAGCACTAACAAGGGCGACACTAGAGTTTTGTGCTTCTTCCAAAAGGGACTGACTGAATCTTCTATGAGAACACGAAAGCTCTTTATATAGTAGTAAAAAATCTCCTACTATTTACGGAAAGATACAATTACACAACAGGTTCACCATCTGAAAATCATGGTTACACACACCTACCAGCGGAAGTGAACGGTCACATGACCAAAGTAATTGTAATTAAATCATTTCGAATAATAAATAGTTTACGTGAAGACGACTTCAGGCAATCTACTGTCACCAACGCAATCCAAGTTTACTTATCAATATAGTCAAACAAAAACCCTCGATCGTTTCAGTCATCCGTCTGATATTTACCAGCAAATGTTTAACTTTCACAGGCTCATTAGTTCATTAAATTAAGAACAATTTTCCGCCATAACTTTAACTTATGCAGATACTGGATTGGGCAGCGAGTGAGACAGACAGTCACTAGAGTGAAGTGTGACTGAAACTCATGCACATAAATCCAGTGAAATCACAGCTAAACTGCATGCCATTCAGATAGTCTTTTTGAGTGGATCTTCTGGAATAAAAGAACTGAATCAACAGAATGAATAGAATCAGACAACAGGCTGGCTTAGAGTTTTCTTCAAGCTGTTCAGTAATAAACGCAATAGAACCGACAAACTTCCCTTGGTGCATGTTGATTGTTGTTTTGAGCATAAAGTAAAATGCCCGAAATCATTAAACAATAACCTTTAGAAGCATGGGCTAAACAATACAGCCAGTGATGGGGCACATGGGTTAGAATGGGCTAGAATTACAGATTTGTGAGAGGCCTCCAGAGGATAATTTCTAGGTTCGATGATGATGCCACTCACCTAAACTAAACGAATCACTCCTTGACTGACAGCACGCTCAAAGCTTGTCCGGCATAATAATAGCAGACTGCTTGGGCACAGTGAATAGGAAATCCACCGGAAACGCAAGATTTCGCAATCGTAGAATCTACCTTAGGCTTGGATACCAACATAGGGTAAACATTTTTCATCTTTCAGCCGCAGATTCCGCGTTGAAAAATACAACACGGACAACTGCGCAGACTCTTTGACCGACAGATCTGTTCACGGACCGCACGGTTGTGTGCTCGCATGGTCGGGGCTAACACTACTTTCGGACATTTTGAAAGACCTAGCTTGAAAATTTGTAGCCGGAAGATAAAAACCAAGCCGCTCGTCTTCGACGCAGTGGTACTGCCGAAGTTCATGTACAGCGGGGAAACACGGACACTTTACCAACAGAATATGCGAAATCTGGACTGTTTTCGTCTGCAACGTCTGAAGCCAGTTATGGTTATTTCGTGATTCCGGAAATTTGCAACATTTCGTCGAGCCGACATAGATCCCCTTTAAGCCCATATGGATGCTCAGCGAGGTTTGTTAGTTATGACGCGTCCGTATCATGATTGACAAAAGGATAACAAGACAACAGTTGTATGGGAAGTTAAAAAGGGGCAATTAAAATCCTGGTTGTAAGGAGCTGTAATACCAGAATGCAATCTAATTTGATCTTTCTTGTTGTGATGTCGATCTTAGATCGTAGAAGGGTGCAGTCTCAAGCCAGACCTTCTGAAGAAGTGCGATCCGGATGGATATCCGGAATTCCAGCGAACTACAATCACGTGACGGTGACTTCAGGCGCGCGATTTGCAATTGAATTATGGACACTTCAGGTTGTAATGACATGGTCATATGGTGCTGTGACAAGCGAGGTCACAATTGCGTTGACCCTGTAGAATTAGTAGATAGTCAGCCTACCCAATCCGGATAGCCAACGAACAAACGGCGGGTGTGTTGGACGCCATTATACACCCTGAATTGAATATATCCTAGTTTTTAATCGTATCACAAAATGAGTTCTGTCCACTGGTGAGCCACCCAGTATATCCTATTCGTAAACTTGGATTACGATAGTCTTCTGTCTTCTCTTCACGTTGGTTTTAATTTTTCACTGGGCGGTAAAGGCTTTGCTTACTTGTCTTTCAAAATTTCAAACTTGTTTCTCTCTCTCTCTGGTCGTCTTTCTGATCAAATATATTAAAAATCGAAATTCTTCTTGCCCTGTATGTTCAGCAGGTCTCTTGCTAGCTCCCACCTTACCACTGGATTTTCCATTTCTTTTACTTTCAAAATGCGAGGGTTGTGCGTTCGTAACAGCTGTCAGCGGGGCTATCCTGCCGGCTAATCGGCCGGACTATAGACAACCTTCATTTACACTCCGCCCCTGTCTTAAATCTTCAGGTTTACTTTAGATATGGAACTTGTGATTGGAACCGCAAACAGTGTGATGCAAACAACTTGTGTTGACGTTTTTGCCAAGATTTCAGTGACAGACTGCTTCAAATGCAGACGGTGATAACCGCGTGTACTTGCGTGAAGGGAGACAGTGTTCGAAGATGACGGTAGAGAGGTAACTGATGATTCACTAATTTGCCCAAAAAATTAAAATGATGATTGTAAACAACACTGAGTTATGCTAATTCACTTCTAATGGACTAACCAGAATACACGGAGACTAAAAATTCGTTCATGGAATACATGATTGTTTCATTCGAAGATATGAATAAACAACCAAGCAGAGAGTTAAGTGATCAACGCAAGAACATCGACTGGAAAAAGTCACGGTAACAGATTATACCACTGGCCTTAGCAACTCCTTCATTGTGTTGCTAGGCGCCGGCAACGTAAACCTTGAAATATTCAATGTCGTCCTCCAGATCATACAAAGAGAGCTGGTATTATGTTGTCCTCCTTTTCTCTCTTTCATTCTGTTTATTCCTTGCATTCTTGTTCATACAAAAATATATGTGCATGCAAATACATTGATGCATATATAGCTGACAAGATAAAATTCGAAAGTTGACCAGAGATCCTACAGACATTACTGTTAGGAAACGTAAAACGATGGATCTGCTATGCACTTACTCACAAAATGTTAGATTGACTCAATGTTCGCATACGTATAAACATCGGAAGGTCCGGCAAAAATAAAATACGTTGCAGTGTGTTGGTGGGACAATGACTGTGATAGGAATAACACCAGCGCAATTTTTATCACAGTGTTACATTGCATAGTTGTAAACGGCAATCCGCTTCTGGTAGATTAGATAATGACTTTGAGAAGGTCGATTATTAGGGTTTCATAGGTGTCTGCATCCTGTGTTTCATACCAAGGACGAAACCAGTTGCGGATCGTTCATTCAAGAATGACTAACAAGAGAGTGGAAGTAAAATCTCATTCACTTAGCCAACTGGCAGGTATTACCAGTGTTTGTGACTGTTTCCAGACGATTGGATCAAATTTTTGTATTAGCTGTTATCCTTCATGATAATGCTATTGCGAATGATATCCGTGAACTATATTTTGTCTGAAGAATTCAGTATACTTGGCAAATGAAGTCGATCTTGAACAGCTTTCTAGTAATGAAATTAACATCAAGATTTGCGTGGATGGATATTCAATATATACAAAACACGCTTGCTACATTAGAATTGTTAATCATGAGGCAAGAAAGATTTACATCTGAAGCAGACTAAAATGAGGATATACTAGCATTACAAACTCTCGCTTATAGACATTGCCCATCTGAACCATTAGATATCTAATAATCCTCACAACTTTCAACCTAATTTATTTCTGGATGATGTCAATCAAAATTGTCATGTGCATTTTATGTTGACCCACACGTGAATCCTCACTTATAGTCGATCGCAACTGTCATATTCGAATAGACTTTTAAACAATTCCTTGTATTTCTTTCGAGAAGTAGACTAGTATCACTACGGTAGTGCGAGGTGTGGCATTGGTCGTGTCAATGTGCAATCACGGAAGCCGCGATCGGTTTTTGCCTGTCCCGAAAGCAATCCAGGCATCATTCACTTACTGCGTGAAACTAGTACGCATCCACTGAAAGCCACCATTACATATTGTACATTTCTAGCTAACGAGTATTAGTACAGGTTAAACCCGGTCAATGAACTTTTACACAATTTGGTGCCACTCCACAGCATCTTTTCCAAGACTTCTGACAAGTCAGATGTTATCGATTACCGGATAAACAGATGTTTTTGTTACTTGGCGTAACTAAAACGTGTTCTACAGTACAGCCGTAGTATACCACGGCAATTTTGCAATCTGTATTTATTTAGGAAGTTGCTTTTCAAATCAATAAAGTATACGGGAATTTACTATGGATATCGCGCATGAAACGTTTTCATTAAACAGAATGTTTATTGGCCATTTTACTGCACTATTGCTCATTCCTATCTATGTGACCAATGTAAGAATGTTAGAATGGGAAGAGTTTCTAATTGGCTAACCTGGTGTGACCTTCAAGTTGCGTCCTTGGAACGTCAACCGCTTGTGTGTGTACTAGTTTCACGCAGTGAGTGAATGATGCCTGGACTGCTTTCGGGACAGG